>LPNX010870601.1:0-18476 GCA_001517045.1 Pseudotsuga menziesii
AGTGCATTAATGTCCCTCGATTTCTGTGCAGCAATCTCTCTCAGAAAACTCGACCTCCTTCAGCAAACTCGACCTCTCTCTCAGCTCTCTCTTCTTCACCTGAAAAAAATGAACAAGTGAATGTCCTTTTGCCTCCCTCATGCTTTTTGTTTACCCTAAGTGAGTTTCTTAATCCAACGGTGGAGAAAGAATCAAATCAATGGCCAAGATGAAATGAGAGTGAAAATCCCTTTTATTTATTTCTCATAAATAAAATCACTCACCCACTTAAATTTATCAAAAAGTGACTTTATTGTCATAAAGTCTCATTAAGTGACATTTAATGTGAGGGTCACCTTTTTCCCTCTTAAAGTGACTTTAGGCAAAAATTAAAGTCACCTAGGGAACATCTGCCTAGGTACAAAAATCAACATTCTTCACTTGTCATAGGCTTTAGCTCAGTTTAGTGCTCTTGCCACAATCAATTTCTTCTCTAACTTCCCATGATCTAAGAATTGCACCACCACGAGTTTCATGGCCCCCATGCGGTTGTGGAGGTTGTGAAGCTGATGTGATCCCTGTCTCAAAGGACCTTGTTACCTACTAAGTCATGCTTAGTTGGTCTTATCAAGTGAGCCGGCAAAGACTAATAAACACTATTGTTCATTTTTCAAAGTTCAAAAGTCAACCAGGCCTCTTTTGGGAACTTTTTTTAAATTTTCTTGTACCACATGTTCATACCCCCTTGGGGGAGTTGTAATAAAATGTACTAGCATGGTGAAGTATGTAAAAGACCCAGTCTCCTACACTTATACATCAATCTAACTAGCCCAGAGTGTTTTTTCCCTTGGTGATTATTTGGTGTTGAACAAACGACTAATAATTTCCGAGTTTTTCACTCACACCTCCAAAGTTGGGGTAGTCATCTTGGTGGTTAAGCCTAAAGAGGTTATTAGAGTCTATGTGTCAATGTTTATAAACATGATAGGCATTAATATTGAGTCATATGGACATGTGCTAGGTCCCCCTAAGTTTTATTTTAATTTTTGGTAAAAATAATTTTTTTGGTAAACTTAGGCTATTTTTAATAGTCTAATTGGAAAAAATTATAAATGTAATAAAAGTGTGGTTAGAGATCGTAATTTGCCATGGGGGTGCTCATTTCTTAACTCAAAGCACCCATTTAACCCCAAAACCCATTTTTCCTAAGTTTTAAGTGATAAATTTATCAATTAAGTCAAAAATCTCCAAAAAATCAAAAATATCAATTAAAAAATAAAAATAAAAATTAAATAATGGAGAAAATCCCAAATTCTTAAATCAGTGGAATCTTGTCCAATTGACTCCAAATCAGTTTCATTGGCTCTCAATAGTGAAGGTGAGTTCATCCCTTGAGATTAGCGTCATATTTGGGTAGGTGTTTGAGGTGGCAGGCAAACTCTCAGTGATGGATGCACCCTCTCTCTATTCCCTCACGTGTGGTTGAGTTGGTGCATTGGCTATGGGTTGGTGATGTTAGGTGGAAGAGGTGGCGCCTACCTCATTAGTCCCACTACACTCTAACTTAGTTGCACTCTCCCTCAACTCTCCCTCTCTCTTCCAGCGAAGGTTGTGCCCCCTCTGGGCCTCTCCAGCTATAAATAAAGCATGCACCCTCTCGTTTCAAACTAACAAGAGTTGGATGAAGAGTTGGTGGCTATTGTAATACTGTGATATTCATTCCTTTTCTAAGAATAAAGAAGCTTTGGAGGCTATACCGTGTAGTGCCTTTGTGTGTGGATTATCGCCGTCATGCTGCAAATGTGGTGACTTTTACTTTTTCTCATTTCTTGTTTCCTTTGTGTACTGGCTTGGAAGGATTCAGCTGAATCAATAGGAGTTTAAATTAGCAAGTAAGATTACTTGCTTCTTTTTATTCATATTATGTATGTTCAAGAATTTAAGTTATACATGTTTAAATAAGATTATTTTTGAATGATATTCTCATTCTTTCATACATATAAATCCAGATCTCACGAGGTGTGTGCAAGATTTGTGATCTAGTTTCAGGTTCCCAAAAATGGAGGAGGTGTGGATCAAGATTGACGGCATTCATTTTCCAGCAAACTCAAGGCACTGTCCCTCGATACTCCACAAAAGGGCCTCTCTTGGCTTGTTCATTCCAGCAACAAACTAGGCTTCACTCCTCTTCCTCTTTTCTTTAAATCAAAATCTCATTGGTTACCGTGCTTATTTATGAGTGTCTAAGTTATTATAATCAAAATTATTTGTTAGATCTCATCTATAAGCATTTAAAAAGCTAGATTTCAATTTTCAAAGTTTCATAAGCATCCTAGATCTAGTTTAAGAAAATTCAATTCCGAGCAAGCTTGTTTACAGATAGATCTAAATCGTGTTTAGAATGCATTTTCTTGGATCATTCTGAAGATTAAATCTTGCATATAAGTACATAGTCTTGTTGGCTGCCCAAAAATCAAGCCAAGATCCCAAGGAAAGCTTGCTTTCCTTGGTTATTTTTTGCATCTTTTTTGTTAGTTTGAACGTAGTAATTTTTTTACAATTTTTTTTTGTGTTGTCCAAAGACACTTCCAAAGTGTTTTTGGATACATTTCACTGATACAGCTTGTTGGTTTTTAGCAAGTCCATGAAAAACAAGAAGGAAACGCTGCCCAAAAATTGAATTTTGGGTCATCCAAAGCTTCCCAGGAGTTCCCCCTACTTCTAGAGCTTCCCAGGAGTTCCCTTACTTCTGTAGCTTCCTTTCCAAAAAGTTTGTAAGCCTTTGGGTTCATTTTCTATAAGAACAAAGTGGCATTTCCTAGCAGGAATTATAACCGAGCATAATAAAAATTTGAGCAGGCTCTTCAAAGCCCACTCCCCATATCCCTAGGGGGGATCTATGTCGGTGTCATTTTTTCATGTTTTCCTTTTTAGTTTAGTTTCTTTTACATGAGTAGTATACTTTGATTTGTGCATTCATTATATCTTTATTTGATCAAGAGTAAGACGAATACTAACCCCACGACTTCCCGAGTTACCCGAAAGGGAAAAGAGATGCGTGGTAGGCTTAATTAGAAAACTTTTGATTTTTTCATTATGTTCATTTTTGTTTCTCGTTTAAAATTAACCCCTCCTTGCTTTCCTGATTGAGGTTCATTTGAACTGAAAGAGATTCTTGGAGGTTCATTTTTCTTTTTTTAACAAACCAACGCAGCTTTTAAAAATCCTTAAAATCAACAAGACTCTGTTGTGTATGCTTTGCACTGCTGCAGTTCGGCCAAACAGTTGGCTACATCAAAAGCAACGTGGGTGACTAGTTTAATTAGTCTCACATTTAAATTAACCTCCCAAGGCAAAAATCCAACGCCTCGATTTTGATCCGTTGCAGAGAAAGTTCACAGAGGAAGCCGAAACAACTAGATAGTGACCTCGGGATACCGTCAGGCTACACCCTTGTTGGTGTAGTGTTGGACACATCTCAGAGACTCCAATCCAACCCACATATTCTTCGCATGAAACCGCATCGGATAAGGGTTTTGGACATACACCTCGTACCTCCGGGTATATTTGAATTTTGGAGTTCCCTTCCCCCTAATCTAATTCACTCATCTTCCACAATAATTTAAAACTGACCAAGAACATTTGCAACACATTTCTCAGCACTACAACAGCACTTTCTTATTCCGACTCCTTTTTTTTTGCACTGGTATTTTTATCATACAAGCATTTGCTTCAATATCATTTATATATCATGTGTTAAGTTAATCTATATGTTGTTCTGCTTACAAATTCTTATTGCAAAATATTGTTTCAGTATTTTCATTAAACTCCTAAATAATTCACCAAATCATCAATCATCACAATAAGCCTTAACAAACTTAAAAACTAATAGGGTCTACTCCCCTTGGCTTCGATTAGGAGTTGGCCTAAACGGAGGAATCAAGAACAAACTAGCAGCCTTGACTCGAGACTTGCCACCAAGGACACACCGAGTGGCTTGAAGATTTCTGCCACATTCCCCCCCAGGTATGTGAAAGGAGGCAACAGGCCTCAAGCAAACGGCAATGCATGTTGTTGTTGCAAAAAACTACCCTTATCTCTTCAAAAACAGCTCCCGCTAATTCCAAGGAGGCATTCCTTAAGATATCAGATCAAGACCTCTGAAATCTGCAACAAAGCAATGAGATCTACACTCTGATCTCTCTGACCTGTAAATGAAAAAACTCAAAATTATATGCTGCAAATTGTCAAATCAGCAAATAAAGATCTGAAATCTTCGAATAAATGCTGCAAATCCACAGGAAAGATGCCCTATAACAGCGAATACAACTCAGAAATCAACAAGATCTGCAACAAATTCACTGACTTCCTTAATCTTGAACAGTAAACTCAAAATCTGCATGTAACTTCATCAAATCTGTTAATTTTATGCTATCTTAGACTTAAATGCAAAACAGAAATCTCACCTCTTTGACTAGAGGTTTCCCAGAATCTTAACTCTATAAATTTTCATCCTTAGGGCTGTTGTGAAATATAGAACAGAATACCAATGGAAAGTTAACTATATATATTTCAATCCTTAACAACCAAATCTTTTAGACAATACAAGAATAAAAGATATCAAAGTGACTTGATAAGTTTCAGCCCTTTAGGACAATCTTATCATGCATAAAACAGATTTCAAAACTCACTTTTACAGCAATAATAATAGCATCTATACAACCCTAACTTCTTCAATTATGATGTCAAATCACTCAACAAAATTGCCCTGCCCTTTACTTATGTCAAATCAGCAAGACATATATAGCTGCAAATAACAAATCATGAAAAACATAGATGGTGGAAAACAAATCAGCATTTTACACAAGTATTGGACAGCTGAAAACTTCATTACTATGTATAAGATGAAGTTGTAACTTGTACATACCATAGCCTTATCACAAGACTAGTACAATCTACTAGCTCTCAAAAATCCTAGCTAGGGTAAACCAAGAAAATCCCTAGCTCATCCAAGGAGCTCCAACATGCATGAATCGCTTAAACAAGTCTTCCAAGGCAAGACGTCTATTCTTCTTGGGCAACGGAATAATAGATGGAAGAAAAAAGAGAGAGAGTGGAAAGAAAGATTCAGCAAGCCAAAGACTACGTAACTATGAATCTTGTTGACAAGTATCTCAAAACCTACAAGATAAACTCATGAAGGCATACCATGTGCATGAATCTTAACACCAACCCACAAAAACAAAGAATTGTCTAACAAAACTGACTGAGTTTTAATTACTCCCTGTTGTCAAAAGATAGAGACAAAGCAATACATCCATGTTGAGCATGATTACAAAGAGTCATGAAGGACCAACATAGTCACGACCTTAACTCCCTTTTGTGCTTCACCTTTAAAAGACAATGTCTGTGAAAGATGATGACAGCAAAACAATGATTTGTACTCTAGATTGGAGCTAATACAAGAAGAATCTGAGAATGTAATGTCCCTTAAATCCGTAAATAAAATAAAAAATTGTAAGGTCAATAAAACTATTAGGATCTAAGGGTCATCTAAAATTAACCTCAACATTTGAATAAACTTTTTAAAAGAGATACCTGTATTTGTTTTGGTCTGGATTCCTTTCGTAGATTAATACATGGTGTTCTATTTTCTTATGGTGATACTTATTGTCGTTTATTTGTATATTGATGTTTCTTGTATATCTATGCCGTTTATTTGTTTAATGAGGTTTCTGGTGCGATTCAAATTCTACTTACTTCCTACTGGTTTATAATAGATGTTTAACACGAAACCTAGTCTTATTTACTAAAGTGTCATGGCTAACTTACCTCTGCTTCTAAAGGGAAAAGAGTGGCTGGATTTACCTAACAACTCAATGAATAAGGTATGAAGGACTCCTATGACTTGGGCTTACTTAGTTTGTTATGAACTAAGGCATGAAAACTTCTTTGCTTGCAAGTTCTACGACCAAACTGAAGTTGTGTGTAATGTTTAAAAGAATAGTTTTGATCAAGTAAATAAAGGTTTTAACCTTTGAAACCAAGGTTATAATGCATTGAGAAAATACACCCTTGCAAACAAGGAGAAGACCAAACTATAGGGAAAAGGGTAAAATATGTAAGTGTTAGTGGAGGTGGTTGATGTATTTAAAACGATGCCATGTGTAGGCTTCGTGGTTTTCCTTCTAGGGTGGCTTAGGGTTCAAAGGGGATTTACCCTGTTTTCGAAACCCTTATTGCATGTTGAAGTGGTTGAGGGAGAGAGAGCTCCTTGCCTGGTGGTTTCTTTGGCAAAGCATGGACAGCAGTTTTGCTGATGCTCCATCGTTGCCCAGGTATGCGCCTCCTCCATGTAGACTCTCTTAACTCTATTTGTTTTAATATTTTATCTAAAGCATACTCTGATATTTCAACTGATTTCGTGGCAAGTTCAACGTTGGAGCAGGCTTGCGACTGAGGGAAAAGGAAGACCATCAAGCCAAGACTTGGTAAGCCCATGTGCAAGGGTCCTTAGCCTCTAGTTGGTTGTTCAGCGTTTTGAAAGGATTTGGGGATGCACGGGTTGTGGTTTTAATGGCTTTCCATTTAGAGTTACAAGGGTTTAATGAATATATGAGCTTGTTCAGGTGTTTGATGAAATTGTGATGTAATTTTGACCGTGGATGAATTACTACCTAACTAAAACCCTATTTCTGGAAATACAAGGTTATATCATTGCCTATTTCATATACTCTGTATTGGTTTACATTTTGATAGCTGAGTGAATGTTAAGGTATTTCGTGGACTGATAAACTCTGCGTTTTCAAGTTTTGAATGTATCCTGTACATTCCCATGGTTAAATTTTGTTCTGGATGAAACGATCTATGCTTTAAAATCTTTGCTTGTGTTTAAAAGAATGTCTGAGCAAATGTAGTTAATTTGGTGAGCAATGTATGCTATTAGCGGTGCCATTGCCAGCAATGGCACTGTAGTTAAAATTGTTTGTATTTATTGTTCAAGTGTGAAGTCTTTAGTTTGTTTCGCTTCTCTACAAAAGCACGGGCAAAGCCCCAACTCTGTTTTCCTATATATTCTTAATGTCATGTGTTACCACCTAAGTTGTACTTAGTGGTTTTTTGTCAAGTGAGCCCAGTGAACCGGACAAGGATAACTTGTTCGGACTTTAGAAGACCTTTGGAAGTACTTCTGGGAAGTGTTTGTTGTACTATATCACATTTTCATACCCCATGGGGGAATTGTAATAAATGTTCTAGCATGATAGTGTCTATAAAAGACTCGGTCTCTTAGACTTTATTTGTCAATCCGATCAAACCCAGGGTGTTTTTTCCCTTGGTTATTATTGGTTGTTGAATAAACGACTGATAATTCTGAGTTTTTCACTCCATACCTCCAAAGTTGGGGTGGTCGGCTTGGCATTTAGGCCTATTGAGGTTATTAGAGTCTATGTGTCAATGTATAAACATGCTAGACATCATGGTCGAGTCATATGAACATGTCTAAGTCCTCCTAGTTTTTTTCAATTTTTTAGTTTTTTCAGTGTTTTTTATTAAAATTTAATTTTTCCAAAACGTAGGCTATTTTTTAATAGTTTAATTGGAAAAATTGATTTTGTAATAAAAGTGGGCCAAATAATCAGTTTCAGTCATGTAGGTGCTCATTTTCAAGCTAAGAGCACCATGTAAACCCATGGACCCACTATTTCCTAGATTTGAGTGATTTTCCATCATTCAGGTCAGAAAGCCCCAAAAATCAATTATTGATTATTTTAATTAATAAATTGATGAATAATAGAGCAAATCCAAAATCATAGATCAGTGGATTCTCAGCCGATTTGATTGAAATCAGTGAGATCCGAACCAGATTGACTAGATCTGACATATCCTTGACTAAAGGAGGTGATCAAATCAGATCCAAAGTTGATCTTCAACAGTATTTATGGGGAATTGTGCCCTCTCTCTCTCCTCCACACGTGTGGACTCTCCTGGATGCTCTATGGACTGATGTGTCAGTTTATGGGTTGATGTGTCAGCTCAATCAGCCCCCCGGTTGACAAGTAGGCTCAGTTCAGCTTCAGATCTGTATTGATTGACTCTCCATCAGCTAATTTGATCTGTCTCCTTGGGATTTGCACCCCCCCTGGGCTGGATCTCCTGGTTTTTGTATAAATCAAAGCATAAGCCTCCTCTTCCAAGCTAGTTAGAGTTGGATTGAAGGGCTTGCTATTGTAATACTGTTGTAATCTTTTGATTGTTGAAATAAAGAAGCTTTGGAGGCCAAATCGTGTAATGCTCTCATATGTGTGGATTAAGCATTGTCTTACGACCATTGATGTTGCTGGCTTTTCTCTCAATTTATGCATCTGAACCCTGTCTGGCTTGAACAATTCAGCTGAATCAATAGGTGTATAGTTGAGCAAGTAAGGTTACTTGTTTTTCTTATATCTCATAGCATATATGTTAAAAGATCTAGATTATACATGTGTAATAAGTTTATTTGCATGTAATTCTTGTCTCTTTTTCATATATATATCCAGATCTCATGAGGTTTCGTGCAGGATTGTGTGTTTAGCTTTCAGGTAGCAAGGATTGGACGAGTTGTGGATCTAGTTTGACTCCACTGTACATCCAAAAGCTTTGTGAAGACATTGCCCCTCTGTATTCCACTAATAAGTTTCCATTGCAGATTTGCTTCAGCAACAAGCACTTCTCTTCTCATTTTCCTCCTTCAAAATCAATTTTTTTTACCTGGTTACTTTGTTCACAACTTTGATATTGTTTAGATCTATTATCTTAAAGTAAATTTAACATAGATATATCTTCTCAAAGCCCATAATCTAGATCTTGTTTTTAAAAGGTTTCATAAGCATTCTAGATCTAGCTTTAGGGAATTCGTCCTTTTTTGCATGGAATTTTAAAGAGAATTTGTAGCTTGCATGCATTAGATTCCTGTTCTCTGTTATAAAAGATAAATCTAGCAATCAGTGCACATCATATTGGCTGCCTAAAAGGCAAGCCAAGATCCTTGCTTTCCTTGGTTCTCCTTTTACTTTTTTTAACCAGTTTTAACTTAGCTTTTTTTGGTTAAAAGTAAGCTGACCCAAAGGTACTTTCAGAGTGCTTTTAGGCATATTTCAGTTAATAAGCTTGCTGGTTTTAGCAGGTATAACAAAAAAGAGGAGGAGCTGCTGTTCGAAAGTGACTTTTGGGCCTTCTGAATCCCCCCAAGGGTCTCCCTTTTTGACTGAAGTCTTTAAATTTTGCACTTTGTAAGCTCTTGGTTTCATTCTGTATAAGAATCAAGAGGCATCATATCAGTTTGTTGATATTGTAACCGCTGGTAATAAAAATAATTCTGAATAGGCTCTTTCGAGCCCATTCCCCATCCCCCCTGGGGGGATTTGCGTCTGTGTCATTCTTTTTTGCTTTTCGTTCTTTTTTTGCAATCTAGCGTAGTTCTAATCTGCAGGGTAGTATACTTTGATTTATTATCAATTCGATATTCCATATCTAAGGTTTCAAAGTAATTCAATACTTACCCCCCCACTTCCCGATTGACCCGAAAGGGGAAAGAAATGCGTGGTAGGACTAATTAGAGAACCAGCAGTGTGTACCTTGGTTTTCTTTTCATCAACTGTTTCTTCAGCTTTAATAAAATTAACCCCTCCTTGATTCCTCGATTGAAATCCATTTGGATCGAAAGAGGTTCCTGGAGGGTTTTCTTTTTAACAAGAACACCCATCTCAAAATTTACTAAAATTGACAAGACTCTGATGTGTATGCTCTGCACTTGGCTGCGGTTCGTCCGATCAGTCAAGCTGTATCAAAAACACTTGAGTGACTAGTATAATTAGGATTCACTCTCCCAAATTGACAAACTATCAAGTGAAAATCCAACACCTAGATCAAACCATTACGGTGGCAAAATACCCAAAGGAAGCAAGAACTCCTGAAAAGTGACCTCGAGGCGCCGATCTCTGTCACACCCTAACGGGTGCGTTATGAACAATAACCCCAGAGACTCCATTCAGCCCACATATTCCTTGCGGGTAGCCGTGAAGGTTTAGTTTTGGACATACTCCAAGTACTCTCGGGTATATCTGGAGTCCACCCCTTCGCCTAATTTTAATCAACTCATATTTCACATTAATTTAAAACGTACCAAGAGGCAATTGCAAAACATTCACTCCAAGCACATGCAAGTACATTGATTTTCTTTTGACTCCATTTTAAGGCACTGGTTATTTTCTTGCTATATATATATATATATATATATATATATATATATATATATATATATATTGTGTCTCAGCATTGTGCTTTTGTGCGCTCATTTTGTATCTTGCCATCTATGGTTGTTTATGGTTAAATTTCAAACTCCTAAGTAATTCATTCAGTTTAACATCACCATACTAAGTAATCAGCCTTAGTAACTTAATAGGGTCTACCCCCCTTGGCTTCGTTAGGAGTTGAGCCTAAACGAAGGAGTCAAGAACAAGGTGACAGCCTTAACTCGAGACTTGCCCCTAAGGACACACCGAGTGGCTTGAAGATTTCTGCCACGTGACCCAGGTGTGTGAAAGGCAGCAACATCATGCTGAAATGATTTTTATGCCAGCACTTGAATCCTGGCCCTTCCTTTTACAGGATGGCTGGAAAAATTGCTCCATGGGATTCGATGGTTGGTTGGTTATCATGATACCCTAGTTTTCTTATCTGGATGGTTACATAATTTTATTTATTTCTTTTAATGGCTTAAACAGGCTTTCATCAAATACTATGTGTTAGTTTATGGAGTCATGCTCATAATTCTGGAAACGTTGATAATCGTAGACTTGGGACTCCAAGGGATTCGATCTATGGTTCACTACTCTGTTCATTGTTGGCATGTAAATGTTTATATAGATGATAGTTTATTTAATGGCTACATTTGTAAATATCTATGTCTCTTTAAATGTATAAGCGTGACTTCCAGCCAGTGTTGTGCATAATGTTTTAGGAATCATGTTAAAATTCTGGCACACTGATAGCATAGATTTGGAAACTCCAATGGGTTTCGATCTGTCTATGCTTCTTTACTTTGTTTTATTGTTGGCAAATTGGCATGTAGATGTTTAATTAAATGTTAGTTTATATACTGGCTATATTTGTAACCCTTCATGGATGTTCTATTATAATATGTTTAAGTGTTTTATTCTAGTTTTATAACAGAACTCCAGCACGAGCTTGCTTTGCTAGAGCAAAACTTCGCTTGGAAAAATAACTCTGTCCTATATGTTAAATGTTTTAAAAGATTGTTTGCTGTTGTTTCTAGGATCTACGATTTCTATGTTTGAGGATTTTGTGAAGATTCAATGTTGTTTCAAGATGTTTGGAAATAAGTTATAATAATCTTTATAGGAGATAAATTCTAGATTTCTAACCTAAACATAAAATATTTGTAAAAGTTATCATCACCCTACAACTCTTGATAACTGTAATTTCAACCTGTAAACATATTTTAAAACAAAAATAAAATCTAATATAGAGTAAACCTCTTACCTACAGTTGCATAGCTTGTAAGGGCTCTATCACCTTGCACATTTCAACACAAAATTAATAGGAAACACTCTATTTTTTACTTAAGGAGTGGTAACAGGATGACTTCATAACTGCCACATTCCTCCCAACCTTGATCCGGAACCGTTTCAGGTTCTTAATTGGATCCCCCCGAGCTGGCTCCAACATGCAAGAGAAAACTAGAACACCTAAGGATGAGGCTACTGGTATTATGAAATTAGGCTCTGTATTCTCTAAGTACTAGGTTTTGGAAGTCTTCTCCAATACCATACAGGAATAATGATCAGATCCCATGCCCTCTCATAGCTCTTGGTTTTATAGATATTCTTTGGAAAAAGGGGCAGTTCGTTATCTTCAGTTAAATCAAGATTTAAATATTTTCTTGAAAATAACTCTTAGTTTGATTTATATGTAATCTATATTAATTTTTGATAACTAGGAACTTTTATTAGTTCCTACTTGAGTTTAGAAAAGAATTTGTATTTATATATTTAGTTTATAAGATAATATATACATAGACTTTTACTTATTACTTTTGTTATCTTTATTTCTTTTTGTTCGGGTACACAAGGTACTCCCAAAACATCGAACACCTTAAGCAACCACTTCACACAAATAGATCACAGATCAACACACCGATGTTTGTCACATGGTTAAAACCCTTGAGAGGGAAACAGTCCACGAACCCAACCAAATAGCTACTTGGAGCAATTTATTATGCAAAAGAAAGAAAGTTACATGAGCTTCTCATAATCGATCAACTAGCCAAGGACCCTCCATGCTCTTTAAATAGAGATCATGGACCAATCGGGTGTTAAGCCACAGATCAATGGTAGGTATGATCTAAGAAAAGTTGAACCGTCGGATCACTCTATGTCTAGAACATATCGTTACCGTCGGATTAGAATATTTACAAATGCATACTAATGCAAACTAAAGAAACACTTTTACCTAACGGATATATTACACAAGTTGATCTTAACTAACTCCTAAGTGTCTAAATATCCTAACACTCTTCACATATATATATATATATATATATATATATTATTCTCATAAGTGTATGTAGACTTCACTTAGATCTTTTACCTATATTTATTAAAAATAACTTTGTATAAATATATATATATAGACTTAATTATTCAATTTAATCATATATTATTTATCCATGCATTAAATGGCATAATTGTTTATTCGATGCTTCCTTAGTTTATGTTAATTCTTTTAACAAGGCCTCATGTGGGGTTTGGTCGGTCAACTAGCCCTAGATTTCCTTTCATGTTGGATTACTTCGTATTCGTGGCAATATCTTGCAATCCTTGATGAGAAATAGGTTGTGATTTCAATTAATCAACTTAAATAAGTATGATGAAGGTTGGTGCTATTCAGAGTCTTTCCAACTCAACACCCTTAATTAAAGTAACCCCTAGTGCTATTCATAGCTTAGGCTCAACAATATCAAACAAGCGTTACACTAGTGCAATTCCAGAGCCTTTTTGCTCAACACTAGTACTAGGATGCATTTGTACAATGCACCTAGGGATACAATGGCCAAAGATCAGATGATCCAGAGCTTATGCTCAACATCATGTTGGAGTGCTCCAAGGCTTATGCCCAACACTTTCATCCTTTACTTGTTGGGGTTACCTATGTGCTCTAGAGCTTACGCTCAACACATAGTCTCATAGCCCATGTGCTCCAGGGCTTATGCCCAACACTTTTATCCTTTACTTGTTGGGCTAACCTATGTGCTCCAGAGCTTATGCTCAACGCATAGCCTCACACGACGCAACCCCTGTGCTCCAGGGCTTATGCCCAACACATCATAGAAATCAATCATGTATACCAGTCTTCTGCACAATACATCACAAAAAGATCATCTCAGTATATTAGGGCTTGTGCCCAATCACATAATAAATAAATAAAGTACATCGAGGCCTATGCCCAGTACAACAACAATAGTCCTTGTCCAATAGGGCCTATGCCCAATATATAATCATATAACAAAACAGTAACACATGTGCATTGGAGCTTATGCCCAGTATATCTATATAACCAACATTAATCATGTGCAGTGGGGCATACGCCCAATATAAAATATAATATCAAAGTAAGCCATGTGCAGTGGGGCTCACACCCAATATAATCAAGGTCAAAATTCGAGATATTACAAAGAAAAAGAAGAAGGAGAAGATGTGAATGGAGACAAAAGAGAAGCAGACAAGACATCCTGAAGGAGAAATCACCAAGCCAAAGGATGCCTCCCAAGCTACCAAGCCTTCATTTTATAGATGAGCCCTTGATCTAAAGATAAAATTTCTCCAAAAATATCAACTAGAATGCATGCCTCTATCCTCATCCAGAGCGCCCCATGCATGTTAAGTTTAGAAAATGATGCATGTGAAACACGAGTGTTGATTTGTCCTCAAAATAATCCTCAACATGGCAATATTGTCATCCAAAGAGTGTGCCCTTCATGCTGACAATATAACTGATATAATGTTGAAAATAAAGTAGAGCAATGCTTCACATGCATGCTGATTGTATCCAGACACAGACTTACTTAATTACTGTCGAATCAGCATTTTAAGATGCTGATGTTGCCCACAACAGTAATGCCTATCTTGTTGAGAACAGGGAAGAGGATAAAATGCGAAAAATAAGCCAAAGATATC
The DNA here is from genome assembly GCA_001517045.1 of Pseudotsuga menziesii. Lineage (NCBI taxonomy): Eukaryota > Viridiplantae > Streptophyta > Pinopsida > Pinales > Pinaceae > Pseudotsuga > Pseudotsuga menziesii. The sequence goes on from LPNX010870601.1 coordinate 14,214, forward strand.
CTAAAATCAGTGCCCAAGTACATGCCAATATAGAGCTGAAAGATTAGGATAAAAACAGGCTAAATTAGTCTCAAAAACAGTGCCTATCCTCATGTTATCTCAACATGCAAAAACAGGAGTCTTCTCGGGGCAAAAGTGTCAAGACTTTCTCTCAAGTGAAGCGCTTATCCTCATGTGAGACCAATAGATAATGTCAAAAATATCCTCTAGTTGAGGGCTCAAGTTGGCCAAAAATGGTACTGAAATATGAATGGATAAGGACAAGATGCAAGGCACCATTCTTGGCCTAAAATAGAACCAATGCTACCACTAAAAAATAAAACTAGAATGAGATAAAGTGGGGTGCTCCTCTTCTATTGAAAATAGAAAATCTTGCATACAGAAAATAGGACAAGTGAATCATCCTCAGGTGGGTGCCCCCTGCTAAAAATAAACACTAATCCAACTACATGATGTAGATGTGGAAAGCTAAAATAATGCTCATCTCAATCTAGAATCAATTAGACTTTTCGATTATTCCAAAATTGTTTACACCAGGTTTGGGGGAGCTCCATAAGATTTGGGGTACATTGTGTAGGACTAGCCCTTGGATGGTCCGAGATGGATTGTAGTATGAAAGATGATTCATGATGGATATGCACAATTGAGATAGCTTGCTCAGAGGATGCTTGACCTCGGGATGCTACTAGCTTGGCTTTCTTCCCTTAGGCATTGGAGATTCTTTGGTAGTTTGGTGGATGCCCTTCATCAAGGCCTCTTGGAAAAGCCACTTAGTTGGAGAGCGCACTTCAAGGATGTGGAGTGTTTTGCATCATGGACGAGGGCTTCAAGCCCTAGTTGGCATGCAGCAGCTTGGTTTCCTATTAGAAAGATTAGAGATGGCTTGAGCATGCCCGGGGCTTCGACAATGTTCTTGTAGGGGGTAGCTGACCAAATGGAGTACTTTGCATTAAAGGATAGATGGAGTCTGTGGAGGCTCGTGATGGAGTGGTGTGCAGTGTGCACTTGTCTTGCATAGCTACATCACCATGGAGTCATTATTGTATACAATATCACCTTGGAGCATGAAACATGTCCTTTGGAATGGACATTTCACTTGTGTTGGCCTACAAGGTCTCATGTAGGTTGCTTGTAAAGGCTTAGGCCCACATAGTATTGTTGGCCTCCCTTACCTCTCATATAAATAAAGGAAGGAAAGAGCCCTTTTAAACACAATCATCACATCATTATTTTGTACTATTTTCTTTGTACTTAGCTTCTTGGAGGAAGTCACTAGGGTTTCCTCATGAACCCTAGGTGGAGTTATGAAGTCTATAGGTGACATCTTCATGTGGAGTTTGCTCCTATGACTAGGGTTTTCTCTTATGCTCTCTCTCTTTGGATCTTCACATGTACTTATGTTCTTTTTCTCTCTTGAGGTGCTAGGGTTTTATGGTCTTCTTGTGCATCTTGAAATTTTAGGGTTAGGGTTTTACCCTTGGAGATTGGGGATTAGGGTTTTCAAAGAAAACCATAGGGTGGATTTGTGAAGAAGAAGGGAAGGAGGGCAACTTGCCTTGGAGATAGTATTGACAAGGTTACTGCACTTGGGTCTTCTTGGTTGAGCTAGGGTTTCATGATTTACCGTAGGTAGGGCTTTTTGGATGGTTGGATTTTGTACTAACCTTGAGAAAAGGCTATGGTATATACTTGTGTTATATCTTGAGCTTATATATGAAGTTTCCAGTGCTGATTTTTGTAGCTTCAGATAGGTACTTCTTCATAAACCAAGTGTCTAGCATGCATGAGTCGTCCAGTAGACCTCTCTAGGAACTTGCTTGAGGAGAAAGAGACTTTTTGTATCTCTTTCCTAAGTCTAGCTTAGGAAAAGCACATTATTAACTTAATGTTGGCTAATGACGAAAAAGTGACTTAGGGTCCATGGTATTAGCCTGAGGTAATTTGGTCATTGAGATGCTATAAAAGGAAGCCTAAGGAGAGGAGTGAAACAATAGCCACATAGAATGAGTGAGTGAGATTTCATTTAGTGGGTAGAGAAGGACTTCCATCCACATGAGGGGGGCAGGGGCCAAAGAAAGGAGCAAAGTGTAGCAAAGATGGTAGTAGCCAGGTGATATGCACAGGAGCCCGTGATTTTTATAATAAAATCATATGTTGCTAGTTTTTCGCCAATTGGTGTTTTTCAGGGTAAATTTGAGTGTCAAATGTGTGATTACCTGATTATTTCCGTTGCATGATTTGTTGTGAACTCAGTGTATTTTAGTTAGTAATTTTCTGTAAATTATTCAAGACTAATAACCAAATCTGAGCTCTTAAAATCAACATGGTCACGACCGGTGGTAGTCGGTCCAGTAAGAAAAAGAAAAAGTTGTAGACCGCATGTGGATGGTGACATGAAGCCACCAAGAAACTCGACCATCATGAAATCAATTAGCAGCAAGTAGCCTCCAACAAAAAAGCGATAGCTAGGATAGGTAGCCACCAAAAGAAACCACCAATCAATTGCCACATCATCCTACAAGCCATCAATCTAGGCAGCCTCTAAGGTAGATGCCAAAAAAATTTCAAGTAGCAAGGCAGCTGCCTAGGAAATTTTGGGCATCCTCATAAAAGAGTTGGGAAAGCGATAGCTGGGATAGGTAGCCACCAAAAGAAACCACCAATCAATTGCCACATCATCCTACAAGCCATCAATCTAGGCAGCCTCTAAGGTAGATGCCAAAAAAATTTCAAGTAGCATCCTCATATTTGATTTTTGTAGCTTCAGATAGGTAATTCTACATAGCCCAAGTGTCTAGCATATAGGAGTCGTCTAGGAGACCCCTCCAGAAGCTTGCTTGAGGAGTAAGACTTTGTGTCTCTTTCCTAGGTCTAACTTAGGAAAAGCACATTATTAACTTAATGTTGGCTAATGACTAAAAGGTGACTTAGGGCCCATGGTATTGGCCCAAGGTATTTAGTCATTAAGATGTTATAAAAGGAAGCCTTAGGAGAGGAGGTGAAACAACAACCAGACAAAATGAGTGAGTGAGATCTCATGGAGTAGGATGGAGAAGGACTTCCATCCACGTGTGGGGGACAAGGGTCGAAGAAAGAAGCAAGGTGTAGCGGAGAAGGTAGCAGTTGTTGGACACAATGGCCACACTAAGAGGGGGGGTCAATCACTGTGAGAGCAATTATAAACATTTTACCTTATTTTAATCAATCAGAGTATATTACCAATCATCATATCCATTAGCTAAATCAACCATGAGTCATAAGCACAATAATCACATCAAGAGAGACATAAGAATATACGGAATTTTAATCTTTATTTATGGTAATGGAAGACTACAATCTTCTCGATTACAATCAGCACCAACTGATGAAAAGCACACCAACTCTTATAACAGGACACAGCCTGGTTTTCTTAGCACCAACTAAGAAAGGGTTGAGGAATCCAGTCCTCAAGTGCAAGGTTCTACTTGCAAGCTTGATGTTAATCTTTGATTGCCATCAATCTGCTGCTCAACCATCTCTGCTTGTCAATCTGCTCATCAACATTACTGATCAATCTCTACTCGTCAACACTGCTGGTCAATCTCTGCTCATCACTCTTGTCAATCTACTCATCAACACAACTGGTCAATCTCTACTCAATACTCCTAATCAATCTCTACATCAAAAGTCTGCTCATAGTCCTTATGCCAAGTCAATCTGTTCATCTAGGTCTACTCATGTCTTTATCACCATTAAGAGTATCCATCATTTTCTTCATCAAGGTCTTTATCTGTGCATGACAAAACTCACACTTGGGTTGTGTGTTTGCCTGTAGGAGACCCCAAACTCAGACTATTCAATACTGCTCAACTTGTTGTAGGTGACATCAAACTTGTAACCTAAGTCACATGATTCGGCGAATTTGAACCTTGAGGTTCGAAATTCGTCGAATCTCATTAAAAAAAAAATTCGAATCAAATTCGCCGAATTTGAAGGTCGAATCTGAAGACGAATTTCAAAGTCGAATTTGAAGGCGAATTCGAATTTAATCGAATTCGAATTTATTTCAAATTCGAATTTTAAAGCGAATTTAATGCCGCATTTCATTAAAAAAATCGGATCAAATTCGTCTGGGTCGCATGCAGCTGGCAGGTGGGCTCCACATTCACGCGCGCGGGCTCCTCCAAAACTCACGCGGGAGGCACACAGCACAGGACAAAGGGTTTTTTTTCTGGTTTTCTTGCTCTAGAGTCTGGACAGTGGAGTCTACACCAGTGACCACAG
>LPNX010870601.1:19403-101466 GCA_001517045.1 Pseudotsuga menziesii
ACCATGTGACTTAACTTGTAACTATTGTAGATGAGGTCAGAACTGTGGACTGTTTGCATGCATCATCATAGTGTTTACACCATCAATAGTGTACAAGTGATCATTGCAGTGTATGCATCATGGTGTAAAGATATGTATCACATCATCATCATTTGTGTGCATCAACATAGTGTATACAGTGAATCATCATCATTATCGAATATAACTCTTTGTACATCACTGTACCACTGTAAACATCACTGTTCACACACCACTGTATGCATTATCACATGACAGAGAGTGGCCTTTAGACATTGTTACATCAGTCCTTGGAATGGGGGTTAAGACCAGTCCTTTAATAAGGTGATTAAGGTCTGTGTATGCAAGGAGCTGATCATTGCATAATCCTTGACTGTTCGAATTTACTTCATTACCGAGACAAAAACTCCTCAGGCTTCTCTTCACTTCTGAACCCCCTGCTAGGGTAGAGTCCTTAGATCCCTTATTCACTTCAGACCACGAATTCTTCCTTCTCCAAATGCACTGTAGTCTCTACAATGCAAACCCTTCATACAGTGATGCTAGAAAGTAGTTTTACACCAGTCATGTGCATCAATTGCATAGGGTAACATCATCATATCATCATTGTGTGCATGCATCATATAGTATGTATATAGAGTATTTAGTGTAGCATGCATCATAGATCATAAAGTGTACATCATCACATGCATTAACATCATAGTGTATATATCATACCTCGGATTGTTAAGTGAATGAAAGAGGCAGCAGTAAAACAATTGTCAAGCATCAAAACAGGGATCAAAAACTTGGACTGTATGCTGAGAAGGAGCAGCAGTCATCATGCAAATTCAGGACTGTTTTACTCATCAAATCCAGGACTGCTGAGGAGACCTTCAACTTGTGAAAGCTCAGATCTGTGTGCTATAGAAAACTTCACCAGACTGTGTATGATCTTCAACAAAACTTTAGGACTGGTTGAGGACTGTTTAGGACTGTGGAGAACCTTGGAAAATGTCTCTGTTGTAACCCTAGGATGACTGTCAATGCCGGGACTGTTAAAGGGCAGCAATAACCATGAAATATTTGGAACTGTTCAAAGATCAAAAGTTGTGATAAACCCAAGCAAGTCCAAAAATTGGACTGCCAAAAAGAAAACAAAAAGTTCTCTGTGGTAAAACTCAGGTCCTCTCCTCTGCTGTTGCGTTTTTTTTTTCTGCTCCTGTTGCCTTGTCTGCTGCTGCGTTTTTCCTCCTCCTGCTACCTCAGTCCCGAAAAATCACAGAGTCGATCCGAATTTCCCACTTCCAAAATGAGGCAGATTGCCTCTATTTATACACATCTTTTTTTGAATTTTTAGTGGAGCCGAATTTGTCAAAAGAATATTTATTTTTGAATTAATTTATTTGGAGCCGACTTGTGGTTGTGAGGCATACCTTTTGACCATTCTTGAAATGTATTTAATTCTTGATTTGCATTCTATCTTCAATAAATTATCCTCTTCACCATCAACATGTTAGCAAGGGCTTCATCATTTAATATTTGAACAAAAGGGCTTCACGTCATTAGGGCACACCTTTCCCCCTTTGCATGAGAGTAGGCCTAGGGCCACTTTGACCAAAACATTTTGCCTTGTGTGTAGGGCTCCAATATTTATCTTATGGGCTTATTCATGTTGTACATGGGCTGCCATATTGGATTTAATAGGACTTTAAAGACTCCACATGCCAGATGATCAAGATTTAAGTTGTGTGTTCCAAGACCCAAAGTTTCATGTGTAGTTATGAACATCTAGTCATCGTATGCAAGGGTAAGACCATGCAAATTCCAAGGTCCATCATGCCAAGTCTTTCTCATGCCCTAGGACCATCAAACCACAATGTGTGGTCCAAAGGCTTCTTTAAGGGCTTCCACACACATGTCAAAGACCATACAAGGTTATCATCATCATAATGGTAGCAAGGATCATATACAAGGGTTCCATGACCCCAACAAGGGTTGCAAGGTCATCACCAACACAAGAAGGGCCTCATCATACATTCCTTCAAGTGATAGGGGTACAAGGACATCGTGGTCATGACAAGAGTGCTTCGTTGCCAGGCTTTCTCCTACGGTACCATGACCCTATGAAAGCATAAATGACCACAGAATGGGTTATTGATGCTTCTCCAACCCATCTAGGGCTTCTCCATCATCTACAAGGGCTTTAGCACCATCTCCAGGGTCTTCAGCATCATCACTAGGGTCTTCAGCATCGTCAACAAGGTGGTGGCTCCAAGATCCAACCTTGTGGGTACAAGGACCTTGTCAACTGGATACAGGGTGCTTCAAGGCACAACCCATCTCTATATGGGCTCCAAGGCATTGGATGTGAGGGTACTGGGATCATCCATACCCGTTCACTGCAAGAGGGACTTGGTGGCATCAATGACAATCTGTGGGACCACTGCAAGTCCATGTTGGCATCAATGACAATTCAATCAACAACAGCGAAGTGGTATGACAGGCTATCTTGTTGTGTTTCTATATTCCTTGGGAGGGCCATTATCCCAGGATAGGAGCCTGTGATTTTTACAATAAAATCATTTGTTGGTTTTTCCCCAGTTGGGGTTTTCCAGGGTAAATTTGAGTGTCAAATGTGTGATTTCCTTATTATTTATGCTGCGTAATTTATTTTGAGCTCGGTGAGTTTTAGTTATTAATTTCCAGTATATTATTGAGACTAATAACCAGAACTGAGCTCTTAAAATCAACATCCAGCTGTCCATATCTTGTGTCATTTGCAGATTTGAATTTCTAGCTATATGTTCTTTATGCTTTTCTAATTACAGCGATTTATGTCTTGCTGATTTGACTATTGACATAAGTAAACGAGTAAATTGTTAAGCAATTTAACATCTAAACAAAAGAATATAAGGGGTTGCATTTACTGTTGTTATATTGTTGTAATTACCATTGTTAAAGTACATTTTCAGATTTGATTGTTGGCCGATAAGTTGCCCTAGAAGAGTTGAAAATTTATGTTTTGGTTTGGTATCTTTTCTCCTTGAATTGCCATGAAGTTTGGGAATGTTAGAAGTGAATTGTTGTGATCTTCCAGTTGTTCTTTTACAGTTTAATTTACAGTAGTCCTAAAGGCTGAAAATTATAGGGTTAAGATCCAAAAAAACCTTCTAAAAAGAAGGGGAAATTTCAGTTCTGCGTTAATTGTCTTAGTGCATGGAATTTCCACAATTATCAGAGTTTGTTATGGTTGATATCACTCTTGACTAAGAGGAGTTAGCATTTTAACTAGATGTGAAACCCTAGATTGCTTGGGAGAAGCATTTGTACCCTAGAAAGGGTTTTTTCCACTTCATTTACTATTGATTTTGTGCACTTGAGATTTGCACAAGATGTGTGTTGTCTGCCGATTGCACACCAGCAACAAAAATCAATTGAAGGTTGTCTCCTCACTCGAGAAAGTGGGAGAGGTGTGACCTTGGGGGCAAGCACAGAGGTAGGTACTGTCACCTACTCCTAGCTCCTCCGTTTAGGCTAACTCCTAACGAAGCCAAGGGGAGTAGTCCCTAACAAAGAGTTTTCTATGGCTCAATGTTTAAGTTAAGTTTTGGATGTTTTGGATGCGGATGGGTGTTGTTTAGGAGCTATTGTGTTTTAAAATGATTAATATTAAGGGGATGATGATTAATCAAAGCAATCCATGTTGCTAACAAGAGATCACACAGATAAGCAAAGATTCCAGACTTATAACTTAAGCATTCAAATATAATCAATTGAAATGGACCATAGACAGTTGATCAAGATAGAAAATTAATCAAATATAACAAAGGACCAGTGCCTTATGGAGTCAAATAAATGCGTGAAATAAAGTCTAGGAATTAAGCTAGTGAGTATTAGGTTTTGCAAGTGCTCTTGGTAGATTTTAAGAATTTTAAATGCTCTTGATTAGGGTGTCAACGAAGGTTTGTCAAAGTCGGGAGACTCTTCTAAGTTCCCTCCGTTGAAGACATGTTGGGCCCGCCCAGTATCCCAGGCTGGTATCATAAAGATTGACCAGCTAGCCGAGAATCTAAAACAGCGGGAGGTTCCAGCGCCTCTAGTAGGAAGTACTTTGGAAGAATCCCTACAACGCCGGTGCGTTGGTTACGGGTGTTTAAGTATTATTAAGTTACTCTTATAGGGTTTAAAGATCCAGTGTTGTTTCTGGGTATTTCGATCTGGGATCGGTCAGAGCATACTCCGACAAGGAGGGAAAGGAGTTAATTAATTAAAGGGGTGTGTGTGTTGAAGGTTTTATTAAGTTAATTAATTAGACTCTCCGACAGAGAGCGCTCTTGACCTTGTCTTATGACGAAGGTTCAAGAGTCTTATCTAATCTAGATGAGACTAATGCAAGGGTGATGCAAACGCTAAAGATGCTCTCCGATAGAGAGTGCTCTTGACTTGTGTTTTTGCAAGTTCAAGAGTCTTACTTAAGAGTTAATTGATTAAACAAACGTGAACAAGAAGCAAAGATGAGTTATTAAACTCTCCGACAGAGAGCACTCTTGATCCACCTTATGGTGTGATTCGAGATATTTAAGCAGTTGATTTACATAGAAAGATAAACAATTAAAAATAGAGAAATCAACTTAATTAATGAATTAGATGTGATGGATTAACAATTATTCTAAGAATAAGATGCAAATAATGATGAAAACGAGCAAATCTAACCTAAGCATACATAAGTAAACACAACACAAGACTCCCCAAATGGGGGAGGATGAGAGTGGGGACTTAAAAACCCCACTCAAACACAAGATCTTTATTAAAATTTATTCAATGTGCCTTAAAGATTTTAATCCTTGAAAGGACTTTTCAAATGAAAGCAAACAACTCTACTAATATTAGGACTTGTGTAAAAAGGAGAGTGCTTTTACTTTTACTTGAAGATCTTTCTAAAACCTGTGAAAAGGGAAAAGAGAAGAAGTTTGAATGAGAGCCAAAAGAGCAAAGGAAGAGAGGGCTGAAATAAAAGAAGATGAAGAAAAGAAGGCAAGAAAACAAACAGAAGGTCAAAACCAAAGAAAGGGAGGGATAGGGCAGCCAACTATGAAGCTGAAGGAGGACAAAAATTGAAGAAAACGGGGCAGCAAAAGAGAAAACAAATGGCTGTCATAAAAATACAAAATAGGGCAGCGAACAAAAAGTGAAAGAAAAGGCCAATAACAAGGTTGAAGAAGGCCCAAAAACTAGAGCAACAAAGAGGCAAAAAGCAAGGAAAACTAGGGCACACTAGGGCTGTCCAAAATGAAGAAAAGGAATGGTAAAAGAGAGTAAGAACGGGGCAGCGATGAAGAAAAAGTGAGAAAAGGCAAACAAGTCGAGGAGGAAAGGAGCTAGCAAGCAAGGAAACAAAAGAAGTCAAGGAGCAAAGGGAGAACTAGAGGAAGGAAGTTCGGTAACCAAGAAAGTATTTAAATTTATGGATGGAACCCAAGAGAGAGAGTTAGACTTCCAGCTTTCTTTTTGTATTTTGAAGAAGAAGATCTCTGTAGGTCCTGCAATGAAAATGTTAGATCAAAAAGGTTGCTTGAAGCCTGGGATAGAAGCAGCTGAGCTCACACCCTTCTTCAACCTATGAAGCCTGAAAACACACTACAACTTAACACAAAAACGTGATATCAAAATATATGCTAGTATGCTAAGAAAATTGAATTATGATCAAGATTACGTATATACTGATTACTCATGTCCATCAAAATTACTAATCTACTTCGTATAAACAATCAAGTTGAACTACAAATGATTGTTCTGTTGTGCCAACAATGGCCCTCTTGAGCTAACAAATAAACAATTTAATCTCATATAAGCATTAAGGAAATAGGGGTTAGAGACAATATCACCTCAACCAATTGCAAAGAACTACCACATCCAAGAGCTCATGGACCTCCAAAGTCTGATCTTTATTAACAAATTAAAGCAAATGCTTGATACAATTTTCTCAGAGTAACTCTACTACAAAAGTCCATCCTAATAGAGCTGAAGGAGCCTCTATTTATACAATGAGAGAGTGCTAAAACCCTAAAACCAAAAAACCAAACCTAACCGAACTTGCTAGGTCTGGAGGAGCCATTGCTAGTGTTATCTTCAATCTTTACCTCGATCAAATCATCAAACCAATGAGTGCTCTCCATCTCATCCAATTCGGGAGTTTAGCTGGAGATGACAAATCCGTTAACTGATTATAACTTTATTGCTCACTGAATGTTGACTGAAGCTGAGTTATGATAACTTCAATCATCATAAATGCCCATTGAGATGTCATTTAGCCTTTTATTTTGCTGAATTTGGATTAATTTCGAGAGTTTTAATTTTCTCCAAAATAATCATTTTTTAATAAAAATTCATTTTTTTCCTCAAAACTGACTTTTTTGAGAAAAAAAGCATTATGTGTCTAATTGATGATCCAAAAGTTGGTCCTGACTAGCTGACCGATCAAGAATGATTTTTGGCTCAAGGTCAGAGCCTTCAATCACTGAATTCGGAGTCTGGATGACCGATTTATTACAAACGGATTTTTTTCATTTAATTTGTGGAAAAATTAACCCAAAAAACTTAGGAAAAATAATTAAAAAATAAAAAATTTCAAAAAAAAAATTTCCTCGTTCGAAAAAAAAAATTTCAAAAAAAATTTATATGTCCAGATGACTTAGGACATGACCATGATCTACCTAAATAATGCCTAGTGGGTTTATAACACTCAGTTGGGCTCTAATAACCCCCCAAGGCCCAGAATTCAACATCAGGCATTCCAACTTTGGAGGAAGCAGGAGAAAACCTCGTCAATTATACTCAGCTAAAGGTAAAGCATAATTGTCAGGGGAAAAAATCTCCCTGGAATACCTTATTTGAGATTCTACGTCTCAGGAGACCGAACCACTCAAAAATACCCTACTAGCACATTTTATTACAAACCCCGCGGGGCCATGGTCAAAATTATTCAAATCAAAAACTGGCTAGCCAATATTGGCTAGACATGAAGACGGATCAACTGATACACTGGAATCAGACATTGAACATGTCTGTCAACCGGCGATTCCTCAGCTAACCCAACTAAGTGCAAAATTAGTGGATAACAATGTGTAAGGTGACTACAAGTCTAAAAGAGTGTGACACGTTGGAGGGAGCTTCTAACTTTGTTCCATGGAAGCTCAGGCTTCAGATTCTTATGGAAGAGGCCGATCTTTGGGAGCATGCCGAGAAGGAGATTCCAAAACCTGTCGAACCAGCACAATTGAATGCTCATCGAAAGAAGGAAACCAAAGAGAAGAGAATAATTCTTAATTTTGTGAAGAATCATTTCATCTCAAACACTATTGATAAGAAGCCTAGTAAGAATATGTTTGATGCTTTGGTTAAGCTATTTCAAAATGCTTGTAGTTTTAGACATATGCTCTTAGGAAACCAACTCTCAAGGATTTGTATGAGCAAGACATATACTATGGTGACTTTTTTACCAAGATCAGTGAATTGAAGGATCGGAGCATCGCAATGGGAACTAAGGTTGAGGATCAGGAGCTAGTTTCCATATCCCTTAAAGGGCTTGCTCCTTCATAGGAACTTTTTGTTTAGGGTATTTGTGCTCGACAGACTATACCAAATTTCCCAAAACTTTGGGTTGATCTTGTGCAAGAGGAAATCAAATTGCAAACTTGTCTAAAATAACAAACAAAAGTGGATGTTATTGGTCTCATCGAGAAGATGAAGAAGGGTAGCAAGAAAGGATTCAAGAAGAAGGATGGGACAAATGTAGGAAAGAAGTACTTGAGTAAAATCATGTGCTTCCAATGTCATGAAATGGGACATGATGTAGGACAGTGTCCCTTGAAGAAGGGAAAAGGCATGAAACAGGTTGCAACTAGCATTTAAACTATTGAAGGAGTAAAGGAGATGGCTTCTTAGTTTAAGACTGCTTTTTCCAAGGCTTCTTGTTTATCTTCTTACATTGTGTCTAGTGTTGGTTGGTATGTGGACAACAGAACTTCGAGACACCTGACATATGACATGTCCTTAATCAGCGAGATTCAGGAGCAAGAGGGAGATATGACCATGGAACATGGATGCCACTCAAAGTGTTAGAGGAGTTGGCTCCATTTCAGTTTGGATGCCTTCAAGGAATGTTCTTGAGCTAGATGATATTCTATTTGTTCCGAGGTAAAAGAAAAACTTCCTTTCAATTTCTTGCATGACATATACATTGGACTATAGTTTTTAAGGGATAGCAGTGCACCACTAGTAATTGTGGTCTAGCTAGTCTGAGGACTTTGGATAGAGGGGTGAGAGAGAGTCGCCTTTACTAGCTAATTGTTGATCCAATGGCACTCATGCATTTCAACAAGAGGCTAGTAAGACCTTTCAATTCCCAAGAGGCACATGCATGGAAAGACACCATCGATTTAGGTTGCAATGCATGCACCAACACTCTTATTGTATCGCATGTAAATGTGAGACATTTTGATGCGCAAGGTTCTCCTTCTATGAACTGGGAGTGTTGAGATAGTTAATCTAGTGGCTCATGAGCATATAGGAGCACGTGTACCTCCCAAGAGATTGCTAGTCAATTAACATTGGTTTCTTCCATCCATGAGACTTATAGTTGTATAGAGGAGGAGAAGCATGATGATGAGATTGACTCACCCATGCGAATTCAAGTTGTTCATTGGAGTGTTGATGTTTCTCCATGGTTGCAACATCGGGCAAACATTCTGTAGACATTCTCCCAGAGAGGTCATGAAAAGTGACCAATGGTTGGTAGAGGATGGCCCCAACGTAGCCTTGATTAGTCATGAGAAGTGACTAAGAGTAAACAAGCTTGAGATGCTCACTCTAAGAAAGAGTGCTTCGATAAGGAAGCTAGAGGTCACATCGTAGTCTCTGAGGAGTGCTCGGAGAAGGAGTGATCTATTCTATATTAGAGTGCATTGACTTGTTTATTTAATAGGGGATTTTATCCCCTTGTGGAATATACAAGTCTAATCTAATGTTGAATTTGGCATAGGCTCTAAGAACTGTCTGGGACTTCTTAGAGTGGGCTCAAATCAACATTAGAGCTCTGTTACAAGATGAAATGGCAATCTATTACGTTGCACCTGTACCCAACGCACCTTCAGGTGTACCCCAGGGACAGATCCATTTTTTCGACCAAGAGGGGTGTTATCGAGCAATGGTGGTCATGGTTGGGCCTTTTGGTCCATCATTTAGGAGTACTATAGCTTAATGGCACTGCTGACTGCCCTTTGATGGGGTTTTTAACCTCAGGGTTGGTGTCTGGGGCTCCTAAGAGTTGATCACTGGGTCACATGGCTCCATATTTTGTTTATATGCTCTGGTGGCCTCTGCTTCAGCTACGAGACATTTGTCTCTCTTTGCAACCACTTTGGACACCTTCCTTGCCCTTCAGTCAGTGAGCTCCTACTCTCCCTGGCCTTATCTCCTCATAGGAAAGGCACCCTCCATGCCAGGCCTTTTCATGCTTTGAGGAGGAAGTTGAAGGATTTTACAACATTCTAGTGGTTATATGGGGTATAACACCCTCCCTCCATCTCACTCCGGCCTTTCATTCAGAGTGATTTGCTTATTTGAGGATGTTTTGGCACCTGGGGATACAAATACCCCACGTAGGCTAACTCGAGCCTACGTTAGGGGCCATATTTTATTATTATTTTCTTTAATTTTCAGTTGACATTTTATAATTTCAAGTTGACTTATTCTAAGGCATGTAGGCCTGGATATTTTGTAAAAAGTGAGTGTGAGATCATATAAATAGATCTCCTCACTTTCATTTTAAAGACAAAACTAATGGGATAATGCACTATGCACTTGTTTTACCCTTGCTAGGGCTCTTTGGATGGATGCGCTCCTCTTGAGGAAGTTTTTCTGGGTTAATGCAAGCTTTTTCTAGTAATTCTTTGGTGAAGTTCTTTGTTTGGTGATGTTTTGATTTGTTGGAAGAACACGAGCACAAAAAGGTCAGGCTTCTCATCTTTTTGTTTAAATGTTGGTGGATGTGCACGTTCAAGTCTTAGTGGTAGCCCTAGTGCTACAATATTTCCTAGGATAGGCCATTACCTTCCATTCTTGTCACCTTAGCAAGCTAAGGCACGTCTCCTCGTGAGGGTGCCCTAGGGTTTCTCCTTAGTTTTTCTAGGCTAGTTGCTTGATCTAGGAACCCTCCCTCACTAGGTTAGCCATCCTCCCTAGAATCCCTAGGTTGGGAAGGGCTTTTGATAGGGTAGGGCTTCCCTTGGGTTTTCGTTCCTTCTTCTTACACAAACCTAGTATAGGGTTAGTTTTGGTTAGTTCTTAGGTTTATGTTAGTGCTTAGGTTAGGGCTAGTTTGTTCTTCACCGGCGCTCCCCTCTCTAAACCCTTCCCCTACCTTCATTGGTCTCTCCTATGACCTCTTAGCTCCTTCGTTGTTTCCCTAAAAGTAGTCCCTCTCCCTACAGATCTCATCCTCAATCTCGATGCTACTCTCATTCACTGGTCTTCCCTTTGGGGTTGCCCTAGGACCGTTGTTGCTATAGCAGTAGTCTTCCTTCTCACCCAAGGCGCTATATCAACCCTCCTTCTACCTCCTTAAAGGGTGCGGACTGGCCATTTCAACTGATAACATTTTTGGCGTCGTTGTCGGGGACCCCAAATTCGTTTAAGGTGACTTACCCAGGCAATAACGACACTTTGGTAAGTCTTGAAGTCCTGATTGTATATAATTGCGTACATTTTTTTGAAAGGACTAACCTGCAAGCTTACCTAGCGACTCCAAAAAGAACTCAGCCAACCCCATCAATCACGTAAGCCCTTGTTTTGTTTAGTACTTTGGTGAGATTTGTTTAACTAACGTGGCAGGTCTCTCCTAGAGACTCCAATTAAAGAAAGATAAAGAAGTGTTTTAGCCTGACAAGATGGCGTCTAATTACAAGTTGTGGATGGATATCTTGGATTTTTCGCGCATTCCGAGATTTCCACACAAGTATGTTATTCAAGATGGTGGGAAGGCAATTTTCCCATTGTCCCAGCAGTATACGTACCATGCAACAACAGACGCGCAGGCATTCATGCAATTCCTACGGGTAAGCAACATCGTACACGAAGACATCAAGATGAGGCTATTTCTACTATCTCTTCGCCTAGAAGACAACTTATGTGTTACGAATTGGTATGAGGGGTTTCCTTGCAAAATTTTTTCTTCACTCAGGCAGCTCATCGACGCATTCAGCATGGATTGGGATTATGGTGTCGAGGAACAGGAAAGAAAGGCCATGATCAACAGAATATGGGAAGAAACACTCAAAAGCAACCAAACAAAAGAAGATTCAAGCAAAGGAATCAAGCATGACATTCCATTTGAATTTAAAGATCTTGATAATCCGACTACTACCAAAATGGAAATAGGTTTCGCTCCTCTTGATTTATCAGACTTTCCAGGATCTTCAAATGAGTTACTAGAGACAATCTGGCATGCCTTCAAGGGTGACCATGATAATGCCATGCATATGTGGAATGGTTTATGACTTTGGCTTCCGAATATGGTATTAAAGAAAAAGAAGAGGTTTACATGCGGTTATTTATTCTTCACCTGGGAGGAAAAACCCTTGCTTGGTTTGTGGGCCGAGATAAAGGAACGATATCATCCTTTGCAGAATTGGTGGAAACATCTGTAGCCACTGGGATTCGGAGCGACGTAACGAATGGATACCTCATGTCAAGCATGCAAGGGACTTGTTCGATAACGAAGCTCAAAACAAGGATCAAGTCGAAGCAGCCATTGTCCAAGGCCTAACTAATGATATCTCAAGCACGATAAATGAAGCTCCCCAAGCAGGTGAATACGATGATGGTCCTATATATGAAGATCTAGAAGTCCTAGTTGAAGAAGCTGAAGAACAGAAAGATAAGATGAGTTCCCCTTTCCAGCATACAAAAACTCCTTATGACATATCAGATCTTTGGGAACATAATGACGGGAACTCTGAGGACGGTGGTTATTGTACGTTTATGGGTCCACCTTTCTATGATTCCTCAAGACCAACAGGTTGATGAAGATACTCAGGTTGAGCCAGAATTTGACACTATTTGGGATGGAAGAGCTTTCAATCACCTCGAGCAGGGATGATGAAGACCCTATCGAACAAGATATGATTGTTCATTTTCCTTATGAAACTAATGATGAAGAATAGCTCAACTCTTTTGCCACTATAATTGAAGATGAAACATTGCCAAACCTTGCAGATGGTCCATTATGACGAAAAGTTCAAAGATTTGGGACCCCGTATCTCTGGTAATTCTTTCATGATTTCTACATCATATTTATCCAGCACCAGGATCCTTTTGCAGATATTAAGCATATGATGAGCCTAGATTATCGCTCTCAATTATGCTCCTCAAAAAGTGTTGAAGAAGTTGTTCAGCCCACTCTACCCTACATCGATAAGCCCTTAATGACACATCTCAACAAGACCGAGGAAGGTAGGTGGACAAGTAATTTTCATCCCTTAGTTTCATAATACTTATTGTTTATCTCCTCATTTGAAGCGTGAAGGTATGAATTACATTGTGGACAATTTCAAAAGTTCAAGGATTATTGGGGTTACTAACATTATTGTGGAAAAGATAAGCAATATACTTCTATGCCCAAAAAATGGTTGAGTAAATGCAGAGACAGGTTGCGGCTCACATATGAAGATTTACAAGATCCGAATCTACGAATAGCCTCCCAAGTTCAGGATTTATGGGTGAATTTTAGGAAGGATTTTTTCTTAGAAGACATGTATGATGAAGGTTTCCCATACATTAGTCCACTAGAAGCATGGATCAACGAAGCTTGTCAAAGCAATGCTTCTCCGTGGCACCGATTTCAAGTATTTCAAGTTCTTAAGAAGGTTCGGTTTCCTGCACTCATACAGATAAAGACCCTAGTACAAACTCAACATATCATCAATGAGGTATTGTCATGGATTACACTAAAGGACAAAGGCAAGATGTCAGGTAAGAATTGCTTACTCATATGGTTACATTGGTGGTATCATTTTACCTAGCCTACTTCGATTGACAGGCTTAGAGTAGGTGCGGTTAGTTGCATTAGGCATACTTCTATGCATTGCATTCTAGAAAGGTCACTTAGGTAACCCCTAGGTTTTAGGGTGCTTACCAATAAAACATAAAAATAAAATAGGTTGACTTAGAATAGGGTATCAAAGGTCCAATGGTCTTAAAAAATAAAAACCATAAAGTTAATTTGACTTAGGATAGGGTACCAATGGTCCAAAAATAAAAACCATAAAATTAAGTTGACTTAGGATAAGGTACCAATGGTCCAAAAATAAAAAAAATAAAATTAAGTTGACTTAGGATAAGGTACCAATGGTCCAAAATTCAAATATATAAAATAAAAGTCATCATACCAAAGTACACACAATAAGGATGTTAAGACCAAGTAAAAGATAAAGGACCATAAG
Organism: Pseudotsuga menziesii; assembly: GCA_001517045.1. Lineage (NCBI taxonomy): Eukaryota > Viridiplantae > Streptophyta > Pinopsida > Pinales > Pinaceae > Pseudotsuga > Pseudotsuga menziesii. The sequence continues at coordinate 32,903 of LPNX010870601.1, forward strand.
TCAACCAAAGGGGTCATAATAAAAAGGTAAGACACCCCTCATACCCACAAGACCAAGGTGTACCACAAAGGTGGACAATCAACCCTTTTTACCCATAGGACCAACAAGACCAAGGACTTTAATCTTTCCTCTCTCAAGGTATATTGTCACATGTGTTCCATATATATTTTATCATCACAGTATAAGGAAGAAGATCCAAACTGAATGATGTGATCCTTTGGTCCTTATTATTGCTCCTAAGGGTTAGGTGCTAGTGACATCATCAAGGGGTGGTCAATCCCTTAAGAAACAACCTAGCAATAACCAAATAGGAGAGAGGACATCACACATCATCATCTTGGTCAACTTGACCAAGATCCACCTAGTTAACTGACAAGGAATGTACTTACAGGATCTGCTTGGTCCCAGACCAAGAATCTGCCTAGTCCCAGGCCATGAAGTCTCTGTCTTAACCTGCAGGATCTGCTTAGACATCGTGTCCAAGAAACTATCTGTCCCAGACCAGAATATCCTAGAGACATATAGGGGCCCTAACCATATGTTAGGGACTTTGCCATGGTATCAACCTGGTTGGTCCCAAACCAAGAACCCCAGGAGACTACTGGGGGCCCTAGGGTACCTTCTAGGGTCTTACTCTGCCCTAGTTAACTGACTAGGGTACCATTCTCCCTAAGAATGGGTCCCGTAGCTGCACTATCTTTAACACTCCCTCTCAACAAGAGAAGCATTCTCAACAACACTAAGCTTGTCTTGGAAGTACTTAGACTTCAACAGGGGCTTAGTCAACACATCAGTAACCTAATCTACTTGACAGAGCATATTGCACCATGTCTCAGACATGGTGATACTTCTTCTTGATGTGTTCCTACCTGTCATAAAACATAGGATTTTCTGAGAGCTCCAAACATCTCTAACTGTCAGCAAGAAGCTTGATCTTTTATAGATCCACTTGGAAGTTATAACTAACTTCCCTTGATAGCGGAGAACCATTTTCCGCACGTCATTTAACATCTTCCAAACCTGAAGTTTGGCTACCTCCTCATAAATGGAGGTTTCTCAAACAGTGACATGGCTCATCTGAGATATCAAATTAGAGCAATCATGAAACCTCTCAATAGGTTTCTCAAAGAGATCAACCAAAAGACTCCCTGACCTCCTCCATCTGCTTATCTAAGAGAGATGACTCATGGACTCGGCTTACTTCCATGTCTATATCACTAGGGAGGGTTCTCTTAGAACTTTCTTCAAGGGAGATCACAACTTTTCTTTGCAATCCCATCATGCTGGGAAATGAGGAGCACATTCTAGATCCCTCTTGATCTTTGAACTTACTAGTTGTTCCACTCTATCAATAACAAATACCCGGCAGTTTTTTTTATGGAGGCTCTTGTTGTCTGCCGATTGCACACTAGCAGCAGAAATCAATTGAAAGTTGTCTCCTCACTTAGGAAAGTGGGAGAAGTGTGACCTTGGGGGCAAGCACAGAGCTAGGTACTGTCACCTACTCCTAGCTCCTCCGTTTAGGCTAACTCCTAACGAAGCCAAGGGGGGTAATCCCTACAAAAGAGTTTTCTACGGCTCTTAAGTTGTTAAAGTGTTTTTCAGGGTTGCGGATGCGGATGGGTGTTTTTTAGGAGTTATTATGATTAGAAGGTGTTTTACTTATTATGAATATGAAACAAGATCAAAAAGGCAATCCAAGTTGCAAATAAGAGATTAAAAGATAAATCTAAATTCTAGACAGCAATTATGCATTCAGTGATAACAATTATATTAAGCCATACACAATTGATCATATAATTATGCAAAACAAAACAAGGACTAGTGCCTTATGGAGTCGATGAAACTGAAAATGCGCTGAAGAAATAAACACAAGTGTGGAATTTAAACTAATGAATGTTAGATTGTGCGAGTGTTCTTTGTAAGTTTTAAGGATTTTAATGGTGATCTTGCTTAAGGTGTTTGGAAATCCTAACCGAAAATACCTTCAGTGGCTCCGTTCGAAGACATGACGGACCTGTCTAGAATCACAGCTAGGTGTTCAATAACTTAACCAACTATGTCCAGATTGGGTTGCCCAGCGCCCACACTTGGAATTTGCCCACTACCTGAGTATTTTATCGAGACAACGCCGATGCGTTGGTTATGGGGTAAAAGTTTTAATTATGTTGTTATTGCTGTCTTAGCAAGTCCATTCACCGTTCTGAGTACGAGCCCAACTCGAAAGTCGGCAGAGCATACTAGGTGAAGGAGATCAACGAAGTAAATTAATTAGAGGGAGTGTGAGTTGAAAGATTTTATTAAGTCAATTAATTAAACTCTTCGACAGAGAGCGCTCTTGACCTTGTCTTATAACAAAGGTTCAAGAGTCTTATCTAATCTAAATGCCTAATGCAAGGATTATGCAAGACTAATGATGCTCTCCGATAGAGAGTGCTCTTGACTTGTGTTTCTGCAAGTTCAAGAGTCTTACTTATTGATTAGTTAAATTAGAAAACAATATGATGCATGAAAGCAAAGCAAAGATAGTTAAACAAACTCTCTGACAGAGAGCATTCTTGATCCACCTTATGGTGAGATTCAAGAGATTTTGATTCCTTTTAAGATTGACAATTCTATAGAAAGATACCAAAATGCAACAATCCAATCTAGCAATTAGTGATTATACTATACTAAAAGAACAACTAGCAATTAGTGGAAATGAAAACTAAGTACTCTTAAGTTGAAACTATGCTAAGAAACATGAAAAAGAAAACCAGACACACTTCCCCCAAATAGGGGAAGTAAAAAAGATGGGAAGCTTGCTCCCAACTAGCCCTTTTATTAATTTCTTTTACAATGATTTATTATGCTCAGCCTCTTCTTGAATGAGCAGATGGTGAGAACAAAGATGAGGAAGATGTTTTAGTCTTTTGCTCTTGCTTGCTTCCTTGTTTGTTTGTAGCCTTTGGGCTATCCTTCACCTACCTGAAACTAAAAGCTCTGTGGCTTTTTTATGATGCTTGGATTCCTTGAAGCTTGAAAATTCCGGAAGTTGTCTTGGCTTCAAGAGGAGAGGATGCACCTGAGCTCAAACTCCTACTTGATTTGATGAGGTAATCTACACAAATTCAACTCAACACTTGCAAAAAGATGGATTAGATCATGTATGTTTTATCAATTAAAATGTAAAAGAGCATATCATATAACTGAATAATCAATGCTACTTTCAATTCCTAAGAGCAAAATCATAAAAGATTAAATTGAAACTTCAAATAATCAATCTTACGTGCTTATAGAAGCCTTCTAAAGCATGAATTATTATCCAACCTAAGCATGAAAAGAAAGAATTTGAAACATTATCACCTCATTCGCCAAGCATTCATCCACATTTAACAAACCATGTATGCCTCCAAAGCCTTAAAATTTTATTCCACAGTTGCATAAAGCAACAAGCATTACAAAGTTTGGACAGAGTTTCTCTACACAAAAATCCATCCGAATAGAGCTAAAGGAGCCTCTATTTATACAATGAATGAAGAACCCAAAACCCTAAAACCAGAAAACCAGACCTAACTGAACTAACCACCACTGAGAGAGCAGACCTAAAGAAGATGGGCTGGGAATGAGGGGAGGCCTCCACCTAGGCAAGGCGCCCCCATTCCAACCCTTAGCACCAAAAACCGAGCCCATAATCATCCCACACGTGTGAGGGCGCATCTGCTGGAGAGAGAAGGCGTGAGCATGAGGAGAGGCTTGATCCGGTAGGTAAACCACATCCTAGGTATGGAGGAAGCCACTGCTAGGTTTGGAAAGGCCACTGCTGGTGTAATCTTCAGTCTTCACCTCGATCAAATCATCAAACCAATGAGTGCTCTCCATCTCATCAAATTCGGGAATTTAGCTGGAGATGACAAACTCGTTAACTGAATATAACTTTATTGCTCACTGAATGCTGACTAAAGCTGAGTTATGATAACTCCAATCATCATAAATGCCCATTGAGATGTCATTTAGCCTTTTATTTCGCTGAATTTGGATTAATTTGGAGAGTTATAATTTTCTCCAAAATAATCATTTTTTAAAAAACTCCATTTTTTCCCCCAAAAATGACTTTTTTGAGAAAATGTGCATTATGTGTCCGATTGATGATCTGAAAGTTGGATCTGACTGGCTCGCTGATCAAGAATGATTTTTGGCTTAAGGTTAGAGCCTTTCAATCACTGAATTCGGAGTCCGGATGACCGACTTATTACAAACGGGTTTTTTCCATTTAATTTATGGAAAAATTAATTATAAAACTTAGGAAAATAATTAAAAATTTAACCTGTTCGAAGAAAAAAAAATTCGAAAATTTTTTAATAGTCCTATTGACTCAGGACAAGACCATGCTCTACTCTAACAATGCCTAGTAGGTTTATAACACTCAGTTGGGCTCTAATAACCCCCCAAGGCCCAGAATTCAAAGACGGGCATTCCAGCTTTGGAAGAAGCGGGAGAAAACCTCGTCTACTCGGCTATAGGCAAAGCATAATTGTCAAAAGCAAAAAACTCCCTGGAATACCTTAGTTGAGATTCTACGTCTCAGGAGACCAAACCACTCAAAAATACCCTACTAGCACATTTTATTACAAACCCCGCGGGGCCATGGTCAAAATTATTCAAATAAAAAACTGACTAGCCAATATTTGCTAGACATGAAGACGGATCAACTGATACACTGGAATCAGACATTGAACATGTCTGTCAACCGACGGCTCCTCAAGTAACCCAATTAGTGTACAAATAAGTGGATAACAACTCTTACTCCCTCTGAACCTGAGCATTCAGCTCCCTCTTGAGTTGTGCAAAACAAGATCTACAAACATTTATTACTTGTCACATCCACATAATAACATGATAATATCATTCATATATGTACAAGGCAGCTATCTAAATGCTATCAAGAGCATTCCACATGTCAAGACAATACAAAGAATCAACACAAGTTGGGATAGAAAGTCCTCCCTCTTTATATCTGCCCTTATGCAGGAATCACATTGTGATTCTTGATCTTGACATCAAATTGAACACGTACCCTTAGAGGTGTCAACATCATATCGTCCTCATGCAAAATATACATGTATTAGCACAATCTAGGTTAGGTCATAACCCTAGACATGAGATTAAGCTCTAAGCTTCTTTGCACTTGCAAATTCATATTACATTGGTCAATGCATCACAAATAATGATTCTACATCAATGTCTTTTAAACCTGAGCATGCACTTCTTAAATAACATAATTTCAAGATCTCCTGCATCATCACACTTGTTAGTATAAGCCATGATAGTTTAACACATATGATCGGGATCATAACTGAGTTCTTACTTCCTTATGCTAGCAAACTCTGACCATACTACTAGGATTTGTTTGTCTCTTCAAGGGGTCATCAAGTTTTCATTCTATCAAATCCATTTTTTTATATAGACTTAAATAATACATCTCTTTCTTCAGATGTCTCAAAGGTCAATCAATTTTGTAAATATCAAATCTTTACCATTTTTATCACTTTAATGGCCAAGATAAAGTTCTAAGTTCTAACCCTTACTGTTAGTTTGACAAAGTTAAAACCCTTTTCTTAGGATCATTGTAGACTCTGTTAGACTACACAACAAAGCTAACTACAATCCCTAAGCTCGGATACCATGTTAAAGTTTTGGATTAGGTTTTTTCAAAAATGAACAACTTTGCACACCAATTCAGTCAATTACTATGTAACACAAGATAAATTTCAAGATGCAAAACAATACTGAATAAAATTACAACATAGTGCTAGATGCAAACCAGTACGACAGTAGGACAAATTAGAACATAATTTTCATCTCTTTCAACTTTAGCACTCCTCAATGGTCCCTGTGCTAAAGTTGGTCCTTGCAATGCAAAAGGCAATAGCAGCAGTACTAAAGCAAAATCTCATAACAAAAATATATAACAGCAATAGTACATACTAAAGAACAACAAGTAATAAAGGTTAGTTGAAATCTGGTTTGGATTTGCCTTATACTCAGACATTTTTGGAATCAGCACTTGTCACTGTAAGGACAAGCTTCCAAATGGAATGGATGACATACCTTGAGAGAGAAAGAATTAGAGTGTTGTAGATTAAGGTTTGACACATACGGTAGCAGTCAATAAGACCAAATCACCAAAAGTGAAAACCCCAGCAGTGACACCCAGCCCCAAACACTATTAGGTACTAGCAGGATTACAACCAGCTCAAGAAGATTGACACAAGTCACAGCTCAGATCAACCCAACAAGGTCATGTTTGAGTCTTAACGACCCACAAGAATCATATCTCTGTCCAAGCTTCCCATAGAGATCACAGCTCTGTCCAAACACCTCATAGAGGTCACAACTCAAGTTCAATGAGCACACATAAGGTCACAGCTCAACATAGGAGACATCCAAGAATCATAGACCAAGTTTGAACCAGTGTTTTAAAAATCGGTCTGACCGGTTTCGGGAACCAACCGGTTCACCGGTTCAGTACCAAACCGGTTCAAACCGGCAGGCAAACTGGATCAGTGACCAGTTTGTTACCAAACCGGCCGGTCCAGTCACCAAACCAGTCCGGTTCGGTAATAAACCGGTCTGACCGACCGAGTTCCGATCCTGACCGGCCGGTTACGACCCATCTCAGCAATTTGTCATTTTTTATTTTTTTTTATTGTTTTGACTTTTAATTTTTGTTTTTTTACCTAACCTAAAGGCTAATCCCTAACCCAACCCAACTGCAAATAATAACAAGTTGAAGACACTCACTCACTTTTTGTTTGATGTTTAAAGTCTAGAGTGGAGCTGCTAACTTGCTACAGCAGTAGCCTGAGTGGACAGTGGAGTTCTGAGTGACTAAGTGGACAGTGGTAGTGCTGAGTGGACAGTGTACAACCTGAGAGGAGTCTGTATTATCTTTTATGTATTGCACAGAGTACAGTCACAGACACCAGATTATAGTACACTTTGTGCCATTTTGATATATTGACTCTTATATGGTATATACATGAGCAGATTTTGGTTATTTTGTCTTCAATGCCTTGGAATCATGGATTATAATCTTGAAAATGTTGTTTTTCTTTAAAATTTAAATATTTTATGTATTTTTTAGCAAACCAATTCATTAAATTTAAATCGGTCGATTTATGACCGATTCATTACCGATTCCGATTCCGATTCCGAGTTGACCCTCACCGGATTCTGAGTCCGATTCCGATTTTTAAAACTATGGTCTGAACAACCATACAAGGGTCATTGCCCACTCTAATAATCAGCAGAAAGGTTACAGCCCAAGTCTAGGCAGCTAACAGTGGTCACGGCCTAGACTACAAATTACAATAGGTACCAACACAAACTCAACCACAGAACAAGTCGTAATAAATAACAGATCCCAAAACAGGTCACAAATCAATCAAAGGCATAGGTCACATAAGAGCGCAAGGAACACAAACACAGCCATGGCCCAGCTCAATGAGCACAAAATAGTCACGGCCCAACTCAAGGAGCATAGAAACAGTCACGGCCCAGCTCAAGGAGCACAAAATAGTCACAGCCCAGTTCAGGAGCAGACACAAACAATCACAGTTCAACTCAAGGAGCATAACACAGTCACGGCTTGGTTCAGGACTATGTTGCGTGGGAGCGTCCCCCACCCCCTTGGGAAGCTCGCTCCCAGTTTTGGGAGCACACTCCCAAGCCGCTCCCGAGGCGCTCCCTTCCTTTCCTATACTAGGTTGATCATTTGATGACAATGCTATGGTACCTCCCTTCTTTGCTATGATACCTCCCTTCCTTTCCTATACTAGGTTGATCATTTGATGATAATGTTATAAGTTATAACTACTAGATGCTTGATTGCATATGGCTTAAATTTTAATCCATGTATTCTATAGCTAATTCAACATCCTACAAGTTTTTTAGATTTTTAAATCAATCAAAATATATTAAAATATATACTTACAAAAAACGCTCCCAAAACGGGAGCTTTCAAAAATTTCGCTTTTCGCTCTGCTCCCTGCTCCCAACAACATAGATTCAAGAGCAGCCACAGACAATCACGACACAACATAAACAATAGCAGCAAATAGGGCAAGAGAGAAGTAGCCCTAAAAGGATGAGAAAGCGGTGGCAACAACTCAAACCAATAGGAAAAGTCTAGACGTCAAGCCAATGATAGCAGCAACAAACCCTAGAACGGCCCCTTGAATCAGATCTCCAATCTTCTCTTGTCAAGACATGTATCAATCGAAAATTCAAGACTTGAATTTATAATCTTAATAAGTCTTCTAGAAAGGTCACTTAGGTAACCCCTAGGTTTTGGGGTGCTTACCATTAAAACATAAAAATAAAAATAGGTTGACTTATAATAGGGTACCAAAGGTCCAATGGTCTTAAAAAATAAAAACCATAAAGTTAATTTGACTTAGGATAACGTACCAATGGTCCAAAAATAAAAAACATAAAATTAAGTTGACTTAGGATAAGGTACCAATGGTCCAAAAATCAAAACCATAAAATTAAGTTGACTTCGGACAATAAGGTACCAATGGTCCAAAAATAAAAACCATAAAATTAAGTTGACTTAGGATAAAGTACCAATGGTCCAAAAATATAAAAAAAAAGTCATCATACCAAAGTACACACCATAAGGATGTTAGGACCAAGATAAAGATAAAGGACCATAAGTCAGCCAAAGGGGTCATATTAAGAAGGTAAGACGCCCCTCATACCCACAAGACCAAGGTGTACCATAAAGGTGGACAATCAACCCCTTTTACCCATAGGACCAACAAGACCAAGGACTTTAATCTTTTCTCTCTCAAGGTATATTGTCACATGTGTTCCATATATATTTTATCATCACAGTATAAGGAAGAAGATCCAAACTGGATACTGTGATCCTTTGGTCCTCAGTACTGCTCCTAAGGGTTAGGTGCTAGTGACATCATCAAGGGGTGGCCAGTCCCTTGAGAAACAACCTAGCAATAACCAAATAGGAGAGAGGACATCACACATCATCATCTTGATCAACTTGACCAAGATCCACCTGGTTAACTGACCAAGAATGTACCTACAGGATCTGCCCGGTCCCAGACCAAGAATCTGCATGGTCCCAGACCAGGAAGTCTCTGTCTCAACCTATAGGATCTGCTTCGACATCGTGTCCAAGAAACTGTCTGGTCTCATACCAGAATACCCTAGAGACATATAGGGGCCCTATTCATGTATTAGGGACTTTGCCATGGCATCAATCTGCTTGATCCAAGACCAAGAACCCCAGGAAACCACTGGGGGGCCTATGGTACCTTCCAGGGTCTTACTCTGCCCTAGTTAACTGACTAGGGTACCATCCTCCGTGAGAATGGGTCCCGCAGCTGCACTATGGCTAGTGATGGATGGCCTAGTTGGATCATCATATGTGCAGCATCATGTTGGATGTTCACTCACGGTCAATGGTGAATGGCTCTGGCTTAGTCTTGTGAATATGGCTCGAGGTGCTGAGTCATGGCTTAGAATGTGAGGCTCCAGACACGGACATTCTCACCAAGTGTGATGCTTGGCGTGATGGAGAATGTCTCCCTTAGTGAGAAGGAGTGTTGACGGATGAGTAGCATTGGGTAGACATTCACGAGAAGTGAATGGCCTAGATACTGTGATGGTTCTACAAATAAACGGCAGACATTCACGAGAAGTGAACAACCCAGACACCAAGATGGTTTTTAAGATGAGTGGCAAACATTCACAAGAAGTGAATGGCCCAAACACTGAGATGGTTTTACAGATGAGTGGCAGACATTCACGAAAAGTGAATCTGTTATCCACTAATTCTACACTTAGTGAACTTTTCGGTGAGCTGCCAGAGCATTGAACAAGTACACTTGTTCGTGATCAAAATTCAGAAGTCTGCAAGCCTTTTCCTGGGACTCTGTTCGGAACCTTTTGTAAATGCATGATCATACCCCCTTGGGGAGATTATAAAAAATGTCCTAGCATTTATTTTTTTATAAGAGGCTCGACTTCCCGGACTTGGGCATCAAGCCGACTAGCCCAAAGTGTTTTTTCCCTTGGTTATTATTGGTTGTTGAACAAACGACCAATAATTTCTAAGTTTTTCACTCGCTCCTCCAAAGTTGGGGTAGTTGTCTTGATGTTTCGGCCTTAGGAGGTTATTAGAGCCTTCATGTCAATGTTTTTTGTCGTGCTAGGCATTCTGGTTGAGTCGTATGAACATGTATTAGGTCCCCCTAGAGTTTCGTTGGATTCCGAGAAAAATAATTTTTTCCGTTTTTTAAGCCATTTTTTAATGGTTTAAATGGAAAAATTCAAAATGTAATAAATGGATGATCCGAAGTCCATTTTCGGCATGATTGGGCTCATTTTCAAGCCCGGAGCAGCATCTTCACCCCAAGGGTCACTCTCACCATCAGTCGGCCAACCGAAGCATCCCGAAAGTCATCAATTGGCTAATTGAGCACTAGAATAACTTTTTGATGCTAAAAGTGGACATAATACACCTTGGTCAAAATAGTTAAAAAGTCAAAAAGACGTTATTTTAATAATGATAAAGTGACTTGGCATATGGGTCCCTATTAAGTTACGACTCTATTCCACATGATATGAGTTAAGACTTTGGATTAAATTCTATTTTTTTATTTAAGCCATGGAGAGGGTGACGTAAAGCATGAGCACCCACGCTAGCATGAAAGTTTGGGTGTGGATGGGAGCGTGTGGACCTGTCCACATTTATAAAATGGCAAATATTAAACCATAGTATATCTCATGCATAGCGATTTGATAAAAATGAAGAGTATGATGCGAGGATGAAGTCACACTAGGCTAACGTGTAGTGGGTCCCCTCCACGATTCATTCCGACTTTGAAATATATTAGAACCATGGTTTACGTATTAATGCATGAGGAATTGGGGTATGATAAGTCACGTATGGTGACGTGGATGCATGCGTTGGAATTAGGTGGACTCTTGAAACATTGTAAGATAAACCATATAGCTTGTCGACGAATGATTATCGAGCTATCATGAAGAGGTGATGTCAAACCGTAAGCTTGGAACCCACGCTGGCAAGTCAGTCGTACGGATTGCATAAATCAAGGGGATTGAAGCTCACGCGTGGATGGTTTGGTGAGCTCTTCCCTTATGTTATGGCCATCACGTGGCTCGCCTCCCATAAACTAAAAGTTAAGAAATCGGTCAGCGCCAAGCTTCATCTTCTATGAAGGATTGCGCCCTCACTATGTGCTCAAGTCAACCTTATGTGGAGAGTGCTCATTCGTGGGTGAGGTTTCTAAGAAGCAATGTGCACTCCAAGCGGAGTTAACAGGGAGTTGATTGGAATTCAATTTTATGCTATTGGCTCTCCTTGCATGCCGAGTCTATTAGGTTTTAGGTTGCTGGTTTTTGTATAAAAGAGAGGTGCTTTGCACTCTCTTCAGGATGGAGATTTTGGGCATGAACACTCTGCCAAAATTATTGTAATATTTGTTTGAAGTTGGAATAAAGTTGTGACTTTGGAGGTCTGTGCACGAGTTATTGGAGTTGTGGAGTCACATTGTCTTTGGTGATATTCTCTCACCTTGCTTTTCAATCATTAAATCATTCTTCATTATATACTCTATAAGGGCTAACAATCTAGTTTATGAGTATTTTGTTCGGATTTGATATTGTTTGTAAAGGGTTTTGCAGGGATCATTAGGGGTGAAAAACAAGCTTGAGATCAAGCTCTTCTTCATGAACCAGTGGTTTTTTCCATCTAACTCCTTCATTTTGCAGGTCTTTCTAAGCACTTCCCAATCCAAGAAAGAGACATAGAAGTCAGAGCTTCTCCTTCCCTCCATCAACAAAGTTTCAAAAAACACATTTGGTTACCTGGATCTACAAACTTCCCTCTTCCAGTTTTCTTGTTTGCTCCTTGATCGTCTCGATTTATTGCTTGCTAGCCTTCTCCTCCTTGCTCTCGCCCTACCTCATCTTTTTCTCCCACCAAACTTGCCATCTTGCTTTTCTGGCTTGTCTTGGTCTCTTGCATTCATTCCTCTCTTTCGCTGCCCCCTTTTTGTCCTCTTTTCCTCCTTTTTTGCAGCCCTCCTTCACTGCCCTCTCAGCCCTGTTTCGCTGCCCTCTTTGCTCTCTTTCGCTGCCCTCTATACTGATGTTCGCTGCCCCATTTCTCACTTTTTTGCAGCCAACTATATTGTTGTTTTCATATCATAGATTAGATCTTGCACTTGGTTTTATTTTTGTAGATCTCTTTCTTAGAAGTAGTTTATATTTGATTTGGTTTAATTAACAGTTGATGGGTGCTTTGAGTTTATTTATGTTGTGTGCAGGTACGAAAAGAAACAATCCTAAGAGAAAGACTTGAAGATTGAGCCAAAGAAGAACAAAAACCAAAGAGAAGAGTAGAAACTAAGTACCAAAACCAAGAAGATCCAAATACTTGGGATTTGAACTAAAGAAGACAAAATTTTCCAAATTACTCTCCTTTTGTAAAACAGCCATTGAGGCTTGTTCTTTTTATTTCTCTAAGGTTGAAAATCCTAAATATTGTACTCTCTTAATAAAAGGGCAAAGTGGGATAAGGCCTCCCATCTTTTGGTTTCTTCTTCCCCATTTGGGGAAGAGTGTCTTGTGCTCTTAGCTCAGATTTACTTTGCATGCTTAGAGTAGGTTAATTCTGTACTTAGAACTTTTTATTTGTTTCAGTCTTGACCTGAGAAGTACCTTGGGATTTCATCCCAAGTGCCGCATTGACATTGCGTGCTACCTCTCTTTCCCCATTGTCTTCCTGCGTATGACCAGCTAGCTAGAAATTTCAGGGACAGTGTGTCTTGAAGTCATTTTTGACTTCTCTTTACTAGATTAGTCTCTTGTTGTTGTAGAACATCAATTTCTCATCCTTGGAGAAGATCACAAAGCCCATAGATCAAGGATAGGAGTGCCTCACATGCCCAGACCCAGTCTAGGACTTATAGTGATGTCCTGGTAACTGACCAGGTGCCTCAGCCATAGGCCGCATAATTTGACCCAAGGTCAAATACTTGGTTACTGAACAAGCACCTCCATTCTCCCGGAGAATGGCCCTCAGCCCTAGGCTGAGTCCCCCAGTTCTAGACTGGTTCATCTTCCTGGTAACTGACCAGGTGCCTCCATTCAAAGAATGGCTACTCAGCTCTAAGTTGAGTTCCCCCAGTGCTAGACTGGTTCCACATCTTGGTCCTTGACCAGATGTCCCCATTCAATAGAATGGCTACTCAGCTCAAGGCTAAGTTCCACCAGTGCTGGACTAGTTCCACATCCTGGTCCTTGACCAGATGTCTCCATTCAACAGAATGGCTACTCAACTCAGGGTTGAGTTCCCCCAGTGCTGAACTAGTTCCACGTCCTGGTCCTTGACTAGATGTCTCCATTCAACAGAATGGCTACTCAACTCAGGGTTGAGTTCCCCCAGTGCTGTACTGGTTCCACATCTTGGTCCTTGACCAGATGTCCCCATTCTCCTACGAGAATGGCTCTCGATGTTGCTTAGGAAAAATCAACATCTTGTGCTAAGGTTTATCTTCATGATTGGTATTGTACTTGAATTGAATTGATTTCTTCTTAGAAAAGTTTGTTGGGTTTTCTCCGTATTGGGTTTCCCAAGGTAAAATCTTTGTCTCTTGTGCATGGCAATCTTTCAATGATCCTTGTTTCTAATGCAATTTTGAAGCTAACAGTTTCAATGTGCAATTATTCAATGAAATTGTGGAATGAAAATATATGCTTGAAGAATCATTCTGGAATAACTGTCAAGAATTAAAAATTGGATTAAAAATCAACATGGAGAAGATGTGTGATGCCCCGATGGAGGATGTATCTAAACCCTTCCACAAAACCCTACTGCAACCTAGATCATGTGCATGTATAGGCATGTCACTGGTGGACAAATTCCAACAACACACTCTCTTTAGTTCTCTTGGCCAACATGAGTCCTTCATGAGTGTGGGATGAGCAATAGCATTCGCATGATCAACTAAAGGACCCCTCCCAAGTCTAAGGTTAGCGAATATATACTCGAAGGAAAGGTTGGTGAGCATTTATAAGTATGTAAGTGAGATGTTGGATTATGCCTCTAAACTCTACGTGCTCACACCACCTTTGTCATCTCATGGGATAGTTAAGTGGGAACCACTTGTCCTATCATAGGCCCTTCTAACTGCAATGGCAGCCATTCCCTCACATCTTTAAAGTTTATATTAACTTTATTTTATGGAGCGTACATCATGGCTGCATCACCACATAGCTATCAACTTAAGAAAAAGCAAAAATAATCCTATGTAGCTAATCATATTCACAAGTGGGGCCTTGGCCTTGAGCTTCCACTAGAAACTTTACATGGTCAATAACGTTGATATGTATAACATTTAGATTGCTAAGTTCACATAACTTAGCATCTAGGAAAATTTATTTTACCAGTGTATATACCATGGTCCATTTTACAAAATTGGCCTCAAAACAGGTTATTACATTTTATGTGGGTGTATAACACAATAACATGGACATAAATATGGAGAGAATAATAAATATCATAATATATTAATGTTGCAGCAAGTCTTGAATGGGAGTCCGATGCAGGTTACCTACAATACACTCTCTCATTTATATCGTATTACATCACATCATTTATAGCACCCTAAGTTGGTTATGGTAGTTTAACCACCTGATCCCTAAGCTCGGTATTTAATAAAACATGGTAACATGTCACTGACATATGAAGTGACTATATTACACAATTCAGATTATTCACGTTATACTCTAACACATTAGCCACCATACCTACCTATTTCTTCTTTGTGTTTGTATTTCAGGCTAGTACATATTATATAAGCAACAAATAAAGTTTAAAGTTTACGGTTATTTTCCAAACAAAGATGCAATATTTAATCCCTTTTGAAGCTTGGCTAGCAATCCTTGACTGACCAAAAACTTAGCATAACCACAGTCACAGAGAACAAAATCAAGTTTAATGCTAAAAGAACCGCTTCTGCATTGACCTGAATCTGATTGCTGGCTTAACATGCAACAGGTGCACCCTAAAAATATTGGGCATGTGTTTTGCCTCCCTATATGTTTCTTCTCCTCTGTAGGAACAACAATTTTGTTGGGTCGAATACTTTACCAGATGAATGTTGATCTGTCACAATTGAAGGGACAAACAGCTTATGTAGTCCATTGTACCAACACTTCTATCGCAGGAAAGTATATCCCAAACCATTGCTATGCTCAAGTAAGGTATGACAGTTTACCATTATCTATGTAGCGTGATTCACCAGCCCAAGATAGGAATATCTAATCTGCTAAGGTGGGGAGAGCAATCTGGCTTCATTAAGCTGCAAAAGGAAGTTTGTTAGGGTTTACCTACAACGCAACTATAGTTTTCACCGTCGTCCTAAATGAAGTCAAAATGTAGGTGTATAGTAAGCATGGTACTTATATGGCTTGCATGTCCTCGATAGACACATGTACAAGCAGTAACACAATAGAACTCGGAGCTATTAAATTCCCTCGAGTCCTTCATGTGATAGACCAAACATGATACACACAAGGACGAGAAAACAGAATGGCACAAAAGAGAAATCATCTCACAGCTTCAACATCCACCCAATAGGAAAATGGGTGATTAAGGTCAGTGATGGCTATAATACAAAGCAAATACCAATGTTAAGTTTCAAGCATCCACCCAACTGAACAAAATGGTGGGTAAGGTCGATGCTGGCTTCAGTACAATGAAAATACCAAATTTAAGTTTCTAGCATCCACCCAGCTGGGGAAATGAGTGAATAAGATCAATGCTGGCTACAATTGAATACAAATAACAAAATTTTCGAGGTGGGTATAACAAGAATGTTGTTCACCAATTCTGGAGTAAAAGGATAATGAATAGCACCTGATCGAGTGCATTGAGGATGTCCAGGCCCGAAACGACGAAGTATGCGAGAGTGAGACGATTGCTGTCCTGTACCTGATAGTCATATGGCAGCTTCTCCAGCATTGAAAGAAGGGCTTTCACATGCAGATCTCTTTGAAAGGACTCCATCCTCGTACACTTTCCGATCCCAGCAATACGAATTGAAGAATGAAATGTGGGGAGAACACAATTGAAGGCCTTGCTTTCTGAATTCTCGATCACTTTGTGACGGGTATTGATCTGTTGAAGCCGGACTTGGGCATTTCACGAATTACGTTATGCCATGCCACAAGTTCCGAACTTCCCCGCGCTCGTTCGTTTTTTGGGTGAGATCAACGAGATTACCTGCTCAGAGCTGTGACATGAATTTTGAAGACGAACAGGTGGAATATGAATTTAGCGGAAAACCCATTACGCTTAATGATGATGAGATGGTCCAAGCTTTCTAAATCTTAAATTAATGTTGTTGAAGGTCTTTTTTTTTTCCAATTCATTGCAGCGGAATCGGAGACATTCCGTGATGATGAGTTCCCATTAAAAAAAGTGATTTGCGGGCTTTGATTTACTTCGATATGCGTATATTACAAAATCATTTAACATGATTTGTGATTTGTGTGTATTGAACTCGCCTCCATTTTTATTGTGCGGAAAGGCGTTCTACAGTCCAGTATGGGGAGATCTTGTAACGTGATGTAACTTTACTAACATGTCAGCATGATTGTAGGAGTGGGGAAAAGATGCAATGTTCGTTCCTAACAAAATAAAAAATATTATATGTCAGCCATAAATAATATTAAATATTAATAATAATAAAATTATATGTGGACCTTAAATAAAAAGATGTGTCTTTTGGTTTAAATCAAATCAATTTATACCTAAGAAGAGGTTTGCACCTCGAGAGATTTGATCCATCTCGGCGCTTGATAGAGCCTAGGATTTGGATCTACCCTAGTAATCTATACAATTGAACACCTTTAACACCTTTACAAGTGAAATACTTTGGATTTAAATATATATATATATATATTTAAGGAATAAATGACACCATGAATAGTGAGATGCTATATAGTCTAGTATAGAGGAGATATATAGTGTGAGGAGATGTTTATGTTTTAAAAATAAAAAGTAATTAAAAGAAATTATGTAAACTTATAAAATTAAAAATTAAAACTAAATAAGTAGTAATAAAAAAAATTTGATTATAAAATAAAAATTTAAAACCAAATAAAAAGTTGTTAAAAAAATTCATATTAGCTAATAAAATAAAGATTAGCAATTGTTCTAAAAGGTGTAAAGGAACGTCGAAAGAAAAAATAAAAGGAAAGTAAAGTAGATATGATGAAGCGAAAAAGAGGATTACAATATGCAAAATCAATTTTAAGAACAAAAGGACGGAGATGGCGACTGTGGATTGCATGGGAAAAACGATTGCGTGAGAACCAGAGCCGAGTGCTGGGAGATTGGATATGTTGTTGTCCAGGTCGTAGTCCTGCTCAAAGATCGTGGGCAGGCTGCCTGGTGCGTGTAGAGGAAGATTCAGTAGAGGAAGCTCTATGATCGATCAGTAAGGATCTGGCTAGAATGGATCCACCCCCGGATCTGAGTCTGGAAGAACGTCGGTGGAACTTAGAAGAAGCATTCAGAGCTCTGGTGGTTTCCACGCCCCCTCTTCCTCCCTCGGGACCGAATTCCAGCAATGCTAACTTTGTCAAGAGAGCAGCAACCCCAAGAATCCAGATCATGACTGCAGCTTCAAGATTGAAAGCCCTTGCACTGAGTGAGAAAGGCTTGATAGGACAGTTCACTGGAATTTGGCCTTCACCAAAAACTATGGATACATGGATAAATAAGAACTGGATGCCCTTCATCTCTGGGGGCCTGCAACACAGCTTCTGTGGAAAGGGATTCTTCACCTTTTTTTTTGAAAACAAAGAAGACATAGATCTCATCTTCAGGAGTGGGCCTTGCTTCATGGGTCCCTGTGGCTTATACCTAAATCATTGGAGCTTATCTTTCGATCCAGAAAAACATGTGCCATCAGCGATCACGGTATGGGTCCGTCTACCCCACCTTCCTTTGCACTACTAGAATGATGAAACTCTGCAAGCAATCGGGAACTCCCTCGACAATTACATCGACAAAGCAGAACCAAAGGGCCCTTTGTTTTCCTATGCAAGGATCTGCGTGGAAGTAAATCTGAAAAAGGGCTGCCAGAAGTTGTAAACTTGTACATGGATGGATGGGAACACATGCAAAAAGTAGACTATGAGCAATTACCCTATAAGTGTAATAAGTGCCATAAATATTGTCACTTTCTAAAAAATTGCCTAAAAGTAACTCAAGAAATTCCAGAAAAAAGCAAGAGGAAGGATGGAAGCAAGTTAAAAGGGGAAGAAAAATGTCCTCACTAGTCCCAATAGCAAGTGGATCGCAACCAACGACAAGCAAGGAAAAGCCTCAAGAAGGAAAAGAAGCTTCGACTAACAATCAATTACAGGCACTGCATATGGAAGAGGGAGAGATTCCATCATTGAATATCGGATCAGTAGAAGCAGAAGAAGAAGAAAAGAGCCCAGCAACTACCAATCTTCTCCCACCATCTCTCATAAATGAAAGGCATCAAAAAGCATTTGAAGGGTTCACAACACTGGGGGGATCCTGGGCAGAGATGGTAAAACATAGCAAAGTTACACAACAAGGTTTCTCCCCAGAGCAATTGCCTCCACAAGGTTCCCAAGAACTACATGATGTAGTTTTGCAACCAAAGACTAGAGGAAAAAAGTCACAAAGATATCATAGAGAACATGAAGTAGAAAGAGAGATAGAATTAGGAATACAATGAAGCATCGAGGAAACAAAACTTCTACAATATCTTATAAACCCAGGAGGGACAAAAATGGATGGCAGATCTCGAGCAGTATCTCAATCGCAAAAGAATTGATGAAAGCCGTCTCTTGGAACTGTAGGGGGATAAGAGGCTCAAGCAAAGTAGAAGCACTAAAAGACATAGTAAAAACCAAGAGGCCTGACATACTGCCAATACAAGAGACATAAATGGTGGAAGTGGAGACTATGGCACTCTCACATTTCTGGGAAATCCATAAGCTCCAGAGGAGCATCTGGAGGAATAGCTGCCTTAATTTCAAATAAATTTTCAAGAATATCAATGAGGGAGATCCATCATTGGCTCCTCACTGAAATCCAGGAAAATGATGATCCAAACATTAAAAGTCATTAGCAGTATGATCCAACAATCCACAACAAATCAATTTGGGATGGATTGATTCATCAACATGTCGTAAGTTATGCTCCACTCTTAGGAGTTCATATCGACATGTTTCATCAGCTACGACACTTCAAAAAATGAGGCAGAAACATTATGAAGGCTTTGAGAACAAAGCCTTTCTAAAGAGAGTGGCAATGTAACGAACATAAAATATATAAATATTAAAAATAATATTAAGTGGGAACGAAGATCATCTCATGGGATAGTTAAGTGGGAACAAAGATAAGTTTCCAAACATTTGTTGGTGACTTCAATCTGACCATCTATTTGTGGATGATATCTGGAACTCATATTCAGTTTGGTGCCAGTGAGGCAAAAGAGTTCAGTCCAAAAATGGCTTGTGAAAGTTGCGTCGCAATCTGAGACAATGGAAGAAGGGATTCCATGAAGACGGATATTTGGTCCATGAAAATTTGTGCGACTAAGGAGGCGGTATATGGATGGATGAGAGCACAAAAATGACTATATTTGGAGAGTTAATCAACCACAACCAAGATTACGATCTTCCCTCCAGATTTAGGGATCCCTTCAATGAAATCCATTGAAATATCTGTCCAAATCCTTGTAGGGATGGACAAGGGTTTGAGCAAGCTGGGGAGGAGTGTAGTTTCGCCCTTGTGGCGTTGGAAGGTATCACATTCGACAACCATCTGTTGAATTTCACATTTCATTCCCTTCCAAAAGAAGTTACGTCATGCCCGCTCATACGTTTTGAGGAACCCAAAGTGCACTGCCAATGGAGAAGCATGGAGTTCATAGAAGACATCTT
This sequence comes from Pseudotsuga menziesii, assembly GCA_001517045.1. Lineage (NCBI taxonomy): Eukaryota > Viridiplantae > Streptophyta > Pinopsida > Pinales > Pinaceae > Pseudotsuga > Pseudotsuga menziesii. The sequence continues at coordinate 52,934 of LPNX010870601.1, forward strand.
GGTGAAGATCTGTGCTTTGGGGAAGCACCAGAAGACCCTTGTATCTCAGAGAAGAACCATCTTAAGAGTAATGTGTTACAACAGAAGGATTATTGGCCAACCAATGAATTATTTTAGATAAGGAAGAGTCATTGGCATAGCCTTGTTGAACAGATTCTAACCAATTTGGACTAGCCATCGAAATAGCTAAAGAGAAGCATGGTCATCAAATGTGCGGGAAAGAGCATTCGCCACAAGATTGTCCTTACCCTTCTTGTAAGTGATCTCATAGTCATAACCGATGAGTTTGATAACCCATTTATGTTGTGTTGGGGATGAGACTCGTTGTTCCAGGAAATATTTCAGACTCTGGTGATCAGTCTTGATGCAGAATTGATTCCCTAAGAGGTATTGGATGCTACTTCTGTACTGCATGCAAAACATCCATCATTTGCTTCTCATATGTAAGATAAATTCTTATCAAAAAGGGATTTGTTGGTGAACGCAATGGGATGCTCATCTTGGAGGAGGACAACACCAAGTCCATTGTCACAAGTATCACTCTCAATAGTGAAGGGCTTGGAAAAATCAGGCATAGTTAGAACATGTGCGGTACACATAGCTTGTTTCAGTTTCTCAAATGCACACTTAGCAGCAAGTGTCCATGTAAAAGCATCCTTTTTTAGTAGAGTTGTTAATGGAGCTGCAATCTTCCCATAATCCTTGACAAATTTGTGGTAGTAGCCAGTCAATCCCCAAAACCCATGAAGGCTCTTTAGGGTCTGAGGATGCAACCAATTTTTCATGGCATCTATTTTGGTAGGATCGACGTGAACCCCTTGTGTTGAAACAATATACCCGAGATACTCTACTTCCTTCTTCCCAAAAACACATTTAGACCATTTGGCACACATATGACGATCACAAAAAAGTTGTAGTACAAGATATAGATGTTGGAGATGCTCAGCCCATGTTTTACTATAGATGATCAAAGAAGACCATAATGAAGTTCCGCAAGTAGGACCGAAATATTTTATTCATCAATGCCTGGAACGTGGAAGGAGTGTTAGAATTTTCTCATTTAATCAATATGATCTAGGATCTTATCTGAGAGAATAACATGCATAGCAATAATCACAAGAGACAAGAGACACGCAGAATTTTCCTCGCAAAAACCATAAAGGAGAAATCCCCACAACTTCCTCAGAGATAGAATGAGCAGCAATAGCAAAAGTAAAACCCAAAGACACAAAGATGATCTCCGATAGGTGTTCTCCCTCTCACTTGTGCGAGTTACTTCTCTCCCACTCATGTGCTACTGTTGAGTGAGTGTGTGTTCCAAATAGAGAGTCTCACTCTCTATTTATACTAGTTTTCCACTTGACAATTACTCTACAGGGCCGACCTTAGTAGGAGAGTCTAATAACCCTAATAGCCCTCAATTGTGGGGACTATTTCCCTGACTTACAATGGAGGGTTAACTTCAACTCACTTGTGGGGACTATTGCCCCGACTTACAACGGAGGGTTAACCTCAATGACTTTACATGACTTTATATTAACTAGCGTAGATCCAAATCCTAGGCTCTATCAAGCGCCGAGATGGATCAAATCTCTCGAGGTGCAAACCTCTTCTTAGGTATAGATTGATTTGATTCAAACCAAAAGACACATCTTTTTATTTAAGGTCCACATATAATTTTATTATTATTAATATTTAATATTATTTATGGCCGACATATAATATTTTTTATTTTGTTAGGAATGAACATTGCATCTTTTCCCCACTCCTACAATCATGGGTTGTTTAGGAGGCCTTGCACATGGTCGTAAAACCATTTGCAAGGTCCTCATAAACCATGTACAATAAAACCATGGGTTGTTTAGGAGGCCTTGCACATGGTTTTAAAACCATGTGCAAAGCCTCCTAAACCATGTACAATAAAACCATGGGTTGTTTAGGAGGCCTTGCACATGGTTTTAAAACCATGTGCAAAGCCTCCTAAACCATGTACAATAAAACCATGGGTTGTTTAGAATGCCTTGCATATGGTTTTAAAACAACCATGTGCAAGGCCAACATTTTTTTGTGGATAATTCAATTTTGTGTTTTCTTCTTAACCCACATATTTTTTTTACGGATAATTAAATTTTTACTTTTTTATTGTTTTGTTAGGTAGAAAGATTACAACATCTCCCCCATATTAGATTGTTTTTGTGGCCGACATTTATTTTGGCCTATTAGAAAATTTAGTTTTTATTAATAAAAATAACTTTACTAAAGTGATATTAGTTTTTATTTTGTGTTACAAAATCTCTCCCATAATATTCACTATCACTATTATTTTTTGCCGACATGTTACAAACGTTACATCACGTTACAAGATCTCTCCCATAATATTCACTATCACTATTATTTTTTGCTGACATGTTAGTAACGTTACATCACGTTACAAGATCTCCCCCATACTGGGCTGTAGAGCACCTTTCGGCTCAATGACTCTCCTGATCAGAGGAACAAACATCTCCGTCGGGGTATAATGAATACAATAAGAAATACAAGTGAGTACATTCCGAAGTTACAAATACATCAACACTCCCTCTTAACTAGGAAGGTATTCTCTTGACACAGTTCATCAGCACAAGTCTTCATTACTAGATCATCACCAAAGTTGGATCATCATCAAAGCTGGATCATCATCAAATCTGGATAATCATCAAACTAGATCATCATCAAAGCTGGATCATCATCAAACAGGATCATCATCATCATCACTACTCCCGCTATCTCAAGCAAATGGTGCTATCTCTCAATTCTACTTGTCATAGGAAGTTCTACAGAGTCGACCCTTTTCCATGCTGAATGTATGTCTCAACACTTATATCTGACCATGGGAGGCCCAGCCTATCACCATGTCGAAAAGACCCAACACTTACATCTGACCATGGGAGGCCTATCCTGCCACCATGTCAGAAAGGCTTAGCACTTACATCTGACCATGGGACGCCCAGCCTGCCACCATGTCAGAAAGGCTCATAACTTACATCTGACCATGGGAGGCCCAGCCTGCCACCATGTAAAAAAGGCTCAGCACTTACATCTGACAATGGGAGGCCTAGCCTACCACCATGTCGGAAAGGCTCAACACTTACATCTGACCATGGGAGGCCCAGCCTGCCACCATGTCGAAAGGCTTAGCACTTACATCTCACCATGGGAGGCCCATCCCGCCACCATATCGAAAAGGCTCAGCACTTACATCTGACCATGGGAGGCCCAGCCTGCCACCATGTCGGAAAGACTCAGCACTTACATTTGACCATGGGAGGCCCAGCCTGCCACCATGTCAGAAAGGATCTGCACTTACATTTGACCATGGGAGGCCCATCCTGCCACCATGTCAAAAAGGCTCAGCACTTACATTCGACCATGGGAGGCCCAGCCTGCCACCATGTCAGAAAGGCTCAACACTTACATCCACTGGCATGGTAAGACACACATACTACCATCCAGGGAAAGGCTCATCGCTTCCCTTTGGAGGGAACCTCGATTTGAAGAACACCAAGCTTCTCTCTGAAGTACTCAAACTTCACTCTGGCCATTTCTAGCATAGAATCACATCAGAGCTGATTACGTCCAAGGATAACCTGCGAGCTTCGCCAGGACTAATTACATCCGAGGACAACCTACAGGACTGATTACGTCTAAGCAACCTACGAGCTTCGCCAGGATTTTATGCTTAGAAAACCTGTCTCACCGGCTATGCTAGAAATCATCACTCCCTCTTTCGAGAGATCTCGATCTAGATCACATACTAGAGCTTCCTTGCTCCTCTCTACATCATACAAAAATGCAAGTCAGATCAATCAAATCAAATAGTAGTTTTCAAAAGAAACATACTACCTCACAAATAGCCAAGCAAGTAGCAACATGTTTTGCCTCAACTGTACTCAGCGCCATTCAAGACTCCATCCTGCCAAACCAGTAACCCATACTGGATCTCAAACTGAAGAAGCATCCCAATGTGTTCTTCTTCTCATTGGCGCTACCAATACGAATCAACATCACCATACAGGTTAGTCTTCTAATTGGTATCATACTTGATCCCACACTCAACTGTACCCTTCAGGTACCTCACTGCATGCTTTGCAACCAGGTGAGCATGTCACAGATCTGTCAGGAACTGGCTCAGGTTGTTCACAACAAAGCATATGTCTAGGCTTGTATTCATCAGGAACATCAATGAACGAACCATATGACGATACATCATGGCATCAACCATCTATGATGAAGCATCGCTAACTAGCTTTAGGTTCGATGTCATAGGTGTGGCCATGGCCTTGCAGTCCATCATCCTAAACCTCTTCAGGATATCCACTGCATATTTCCCTTGTCTAAGGGAGATTCCATCTGCACTCTGCCACACCTCCATGCCTAGAAAGTAGTGCATCATACCCAAGTCCTTCATCTCGAACTTGGAAGCAAGTCTCCTTCTTGCATCTTTAATGAGTTCCTCTTTTCCTGTCAAGAGCAGGTCATCAAAAAATAACAGGAGCATCATTGGTCTTCTGCCTTCAACCTTGAGGAAAAGGTTGGAGTCCGCTTTACTCTCAGTAAAGCCTAGATCCATCAGTAAGTTGTCCATCTTGTCGTACCATGTCGAAACTTATGATCTTCTGCAATCACTCCCTCTGAAGCGGAGCATAATTCTCCCTCTGCCTTTCGTATTCTATGTATTGAAACATTTTGTACTGGGTGACACATAGATTTCTCTGCTACTAATATTCTATGTATCTAACTAGGGTCATTGGATACCAAGATCCTCTATCTTAAACCTTTTCAAAAGTTCTTCTCGCACCCATCTGTGAGCTTGTCATCCTCTATAGGATTTCATCTTTAACCTTGTAGAAAAGGTTAAGATTTTCATCACTCTAGGTGATCTTGAAGCTCCTCATGTAGGTGTTATCCCATGGGTGCCTTCTGTGCTAGTACAAGGCCTTCTTTAATTTGCACACACGATTCTTCCTGTCATGTGTCTTAACTCCTAGTGGATGCAAATGTATCTTCGTAATATATGCCTTCTTTTTGTGAGAAGCCTTGTGCTACGAATCTTGCCTTGTATCCCACAATGTTGCCATCTACTGCATGTTGGATCTTGTAGATCCATATGGAAGACACTACAGACTTCCCTTCAGGTCTCGATATCGCATCCTAGACATCATTCTTCTTGAACGGGTACTCTCCTTCCCTTTATTCTTGGCTACTTATTCATAGTTGGAAGGCTCTGCATCAATGATGTCGCTCAATAGTGTTGCATAACTAGAGTGTGTCTGAGGCCTCTTGAAGTATCGTCATATTATTCTTCATTTTGGATTATTTCTTGAACTGTCGTCACTTGTTCTTCGGAACAAGTCTCATCCTTCTTTTTTTGTAGGCGATTGTACACGATCTTTTCTACAAGTCAAATGCACCGGTTTTATGCTTAGAAACATTTCATAAGGCATATTCACAATGGAAAATTCTCATGCATAAAGATATAATCATGCAACTATTTTAGCCAACACAACCTTCATCCATATCTCGTATACACAAAAAATTTCTAGATGCCTTCCCTCTCTACCATAACATTATTGAGATTGTGCACTAATCCCAATATGTCAGCAAAGAGGTTTCATCCTAGATAAGAAGTAATGGAGTGTTGTATAGCACTATAGGCTACTTACCCATAACATGCATAGTAGTATATTGTTCATTAATGCATAAATTCTGTCATGCATGATACATTTCACAACTAAACAATGTCATATAAACAACTAGATATATAGGAAAAGACAATTCAAAACTTATATTTATTTGTTTTGTGGGTAGACTCCTTCTTAAGCCTTCAACTTCGTCATATTCTTCATACATAGCATCATCATTTCTTATCCAAATGCTAAGATGGATAAGAGGTTCTTCAAGAATTGAGTCCTTCATATTCCTCATCGCTTGAGGGATCTTTGTGAGAGCTTGATCTTCAGTTGCTCCCATCTTCTCTTCTCTTATTATGAGTAGAGCTTCTTCTTATGTGCATTCTTTCAAGTGTCTGTTGAGGGTAATCAATTCCTTATGGCACACATTCCTCGAATGAATGAATCCCATGATCCTGGGAGGCCATTCAATGTGGTTATAACAATATCTTATTCTTCTTCGATTGCTTTGTCATAGAATTGAAAACTTCCTTTTGGCATCTTCAAGGATGACACATGAGGGCCGAGATGATATTTAATAGAATCTGCAATGATTCTCTTGTCTCTATCCTTATCCTCATCTCCCTCTGGCTCTTAGAACTTCCTTACTAAAATACTAACCTAGGTCAATTTATTCAAGGATCATGGAGTTTCGATTTGAGGTGTCTGTCCTGGTTCTGGAGCTAGATGATATAGGGTTTTTCAAAGAAAATCTAATTTTAAAAACTTGGAATCTTTAAGATCTGATTGGATAGAAATATGTGCCTCTTGAAGGCGATTTGAGTAGCATACTCATTTTCCCAAAACTGTGATCAGAACTGCAAAATATCTGATGCCCTAGTTTTCTTCAATTTCTTGCACAAAATTTCTTGATATTGTTTCTGCGGTATCTCCAAAAGTACTACTCCTCTATGTCTAAAAATTTTCACTGAGGTAGCCTCGTCTGTCCTCTTTCCAACACCGCAAGTTTGAGAAGAATTGGTTTCACCAATTTGGATTTATTCGGATTTTCCCAAGGTGACTGTTTTTAAGACTATTGAGGATAGCGAACTTGTATGGACTGCCACGTGTCACTGTTTCACCTTTGGGGTATGAAACTTTTATCATAGAAAGTATAGTTCGAGCCCTTTTTGTAACATCTTGATAAATTTCATTTGGACCTTCGTATCCCGAGATATAGCAATTTTCCCTAGGTGTCCCGTTTAGGGATGAATCCTGGGAGAGGTTGGAACCTCGATTTGGAGGAATCATATCTCCCAGAATATAGAGAATACGAGGCTGAAACATTTACACAGGGTACATGAGGAATTTATCTTCATCTTGTAAAAGTTTCGGCTCCTGGGCCTTCTCTAATCTCGAGATACAATGAATATACCAAAACTTCTAGTTTTAATATTTTAGGGTTTTTCAGACATGAAACACTAATTTCCATTAGCTGCCATTGCAGCTATATTTCAGTTGTACAATGAAACTTCTTTTATTCATATTTTAATGAGAACCTCAAATGGAAATACAAGAGATTTAGATCTCACCAATTTGAGGTTCATGAACTGGATCTGGAGCCGATCTTTTGCAGTGTTGATTTTTTGGTCCGGGGTCAAATTAGGATTTGACTTTCCCAAAGTTTTACCCAACCAAAAACTTTGATCTTGGTATCTAAATTTATATTTTTAGGAGGAGAGAAATACTATGCTGGGATCACTCAAAAATTCCTCTTCTGTGAAAAGCCCTAATTTCCCGCAGTAGTGACAAGTCAAAAACTAAAAGTGCCCAAAATCAAATTATGCTTCAACAGAAAGATGTGCCCTTCAATGGAGAGTTAGCCTAGCCTCCTTTTGCTGATGATCTGTGAAGAGAGACCCAAAAAGTAAGAAGCCCTAGCTTCTACAGGTGCATAGTGTCTTCTTCTCAGGTTAGCTCTGATACCATGTTAGAATTTTATCATTTAATCAATATGATATAGGATCTTATCTGAGATAATAACATGCACAACAATAATCACAAGAGACAAGAGACACAAAGAATTTTCCTCAGGGAAACCATAAAGGAGAAAACCCCGCAAGTTCCTCGAAGATAGAATGAGCACCAATAGCAAAAGTAAAACCCAAAGACACAAAGATGATATCCGACAGTTGTTCTCCCTCTCACTTGTGTGAGCTACTTCTCTCTCACTCATGCGCTATTGTTGAGTGAGTGTGTGTTCCAAATAGAGTCTCACTCTCTATTTATACTAGTTTTCCACTTGAAAATTACTCTACATGGTCAACCTCACTAGGATAGTCTAATAACCCTAATACCCCTCAACTGTGGGGACTATTGCCCTGACTTACAATAGAGGGTTAACCTCAACTCAATTGTGGGGACTATTTCCTTGACTTACAATGGAGGGTTAACCTCAATGAATTTACATGACTTTATTATATTAATGACTCTCCCGATCGGAGGAACAAACATCTCCGTCGGGGTATAATGGAATACAATAATAAATATATAAGTGAATACATTCCGAAGTTACAAATACATCAACAAGGAGCATTTATGAGGCCAAATGACATGATCAAAAAATCATAGTGGCCATCATGTGTGTGGAAAGTTGTTTTAGGGATATCATCCTCATGAACTTGAATTTGGTGATACCAAGAACGAAGATCCAACTTGGAGAAAAAATGAGCACCATGGAGCTCATCCAGAAGCTCATCAACAACAGGAATTGGAAACTTATCCTTGATTGTGATGTGATTAAGTGCTCGAAAGTCGATGCAGAGGGGCCATGACCCATATTTTTTTCGGACAAGAAGAACCGATGAAAAGAAGGAAATGGTACTAGGGCGAATAACACCTTACTTCATTAAGTCACGAACAAGCATCTCAATCTCCGTCTTATTGTGAAACAGGTAGCGTTAGGGCCTGATGTTGGGAGGGACACTTCCAGGAAGGAGCGGAATACGATGGTCCTCGGGTCTTGAAGCTGGAAATCCCACTGGATCAACAAACACACATGCATATCGATCCAAAATTGGTTGTAGATTCGAGGGAGTAGATGAGACTGTTGAAGGTTGCATCTGAATGAAATGGAGCTAAGCGATGACACCATGTGAACTCTTTTTAAGAATCTTTTCCATGTGATGCAAACTAATGATGCTGAGATACCCTAGTTGTAAGCCCCACAATCTGTGTTTTTGACCATTGATTGAAATCTGCATCCAAATTTCAGCAAAATCCCATAAAATGGGTCTAAGTGTGCGTAACCATTGAGTGCCCAAAACCACATCACATCCTCCTAAGGGCAAGGCAAACATGTCAGAGTGCAATTTATAATCCCCCATAGAGATTCACACATTACGACACTTCCCTTTGCAAGGTAAGGTGCCCCCATTAGCAATCATGACTTCAAAGTTGGACCAAGGATGGACAAAATAATCAGCTTGTTTGGCAATCCTGGGGTCAATGAAGTTATGAGTGCTACCATAAATAATGAGTATTGTAAGAGGGAGTTTTTTGAAGAAACCTCTGACCCGCATGGTTTGTGTGGTAGTGACTCCAGCTAATGCATGGAGAGATAGCTCTAGCTGGTCGTCTTTGTTATCACTCAGAATGTACCCAGGTTGTGAAAGGTAGATCTCGAGGTAACAACAAAAACCACTTTAGACCGTACTTCTGACCTAATACAGTCAGAGAGGGATCTTTCACCATTTACAAATCCTTCTTACTCAAAATATTCAATCAATGATACTCAGAAGGTCAGATTTATGATGGGACAAATATGACAAGTTTGTTTTAAAAATATTTGGTATGACAGTCATGGAGGAGACCATTGGCCAATGGAGTCAACAATCAGATCTGAAATAGGTTGCAGGAGGTAGGGTTTTGAAGGTTGATGGACAGAGGCAATGTAGACACCATTTCCTCAGTATTGAGGTATTAGTAGGTTGATTAGTAGACAGAGGGAGATAGCCCATCAAACAGAGCACCTAACTAGGGTGAATTCTGCAATACTTTAGAAGAAAATGTTTTGAAAATGCTTGAACAATGGACCTAGAGCATGCAAGATGAATTCTAGCCCACAAACACTAATGCTCAAGCATGAAAGCAAATACAAAATGGAGTGGGAAATAGGATAAAAAGTCACATAAAGAAATTACTTATTGAAGAAAAAGATGGCACAGGAATCTCTGCCATTAAAAGGTTTAACATTCCTCCTTTGCAAATTTCATTCATCTATTGAAAACTTGAAGCCATTACAATGAAGAGCCTCTCTGCTCTTGAAAATCCAACCCTAAAACTATCAATTACATTTGAATTTATAGCAGGGTAACCTCTACCTAACCTTGATTTTGAAACCTAACTGAACTCTAAAATTAGAAACAGTTACAACAAATTTCCTTCATTTGAGGATGTAGACTACTGAACAATAAGTTTCAAAGTCCCTCCTGCATATCTCTAATGGCGATATCTGTGTGAAATATGGGAGAGGTTTTTGTAACTGGCCAATCTCCCGACAAAACCCATGTAGTATTTTCTCCAAATTCACCTCCATATCCTTGGAATCTGCCTTTGAAACAGATGACTTAGATAGTAAACTTGTAAATTTATGGAAAAATACCCTGTGAAGATATTTTAAATTCTCCCAAACTATAATACCTGTGTAAAAAATGAAGGAGGTTTTTGAAGATATACATGTGATTAAAATCAACCTCTCTTCGTTTCTTGAAATTCAACTCCATTTGTCTTAAACAATTCTTTGAATTTTGTGACTAAAACAATCATTTTGAAATCTGAACATTTTCCCTCTAAAGATGACTTCGATTCTCTCAATCCTTAGCACTTGTATAAAAATGGAGAGAGGTTATTGTAGATCGTCATGTTATGATGAAAAACCTCTTTCAGTTTTGGAACATATTCTTTGTTTGCTGCAAACAGTTCTTTGAAGTTGATTGGTAAAGTACCAAAATATCTGCAGCTTTTACATTTACCAATGGTTCTTTCAGATTAAAATGAACTGTTTGACTTGGACTAATAGAATTAATTATTTTTTCATCAGCTTGAAGGAACATATAGGATTTTATTGGTCAGTCTCTATACCATTCTTCATTGAAGTTCAATATTGTATCTGATGCATGTGTTTGAACATGGGGGTTTCAAAAATCACCTATTGCATCAAGGAGACCAGAAACTAGCTCTGTTCAAAGAAATTTATACTCTACATGAGCACCAAGTATATCTCCCATCCGTTCCTTGAATCAAGAATAAAAAAATGTGATCTCAAGTTATCTTTTCACCAAAATTTGTGTAGCACATGCAAAAGCATCGTTTGCAACTTCCACGCTGTTTTAACTTGCCCACTATATAAATTCCGCTCAATTTTGGAATTTTAACTAGACTGCTCTTTCAATCCATGGAATTTTCTAATACTGTTGATCTCTTAGTCTGCACATCACCGACCAAGCACGTGTTAAAACTTGCACATGGTATAAAAATTCCGTAAATCTCAAAACTTAATTTCTCCTTGCATGTTGATGTAGCGGAATTTTCCTCTTCTGTGGATTTGTTTAGCTGAGCGATGGATGTTGGACACGCATTTTCAATTTGACCACGAACAAGTTTATTCCGCAAATTTGAAAATATAGTTTCTCCATGCAAGTTGATATCGCGGAATTTGTTTTGGCCATTGGATGAAAGTGATTATCATCTGCGCCGCCCATTTTCCATTTGATTTGCATGAACATGTTATATTTAACTGGCCAGTGATATTTCTCTGTCAGTCTTCTAATTAGCTATTGTTTTATCCATAGCCCTAAACACTGTCAATGGTTTGCCTTTCATTATTATTCCCGAATCTGCCAAACCATGTTTTATTTCAGCTACAAATACGGCAGCTTCAGCTCCTTCTATTGTTTCGAATTCAATGAATGCTGTTCCTTTTGGCCGCTTTGTCAACTGATGAAGAACACGGTGAACATATCTTATTTTCCCAAAAAACGTGAACCTTGTTTTTATCTGTTCATTAGCAACCTCAAATGGAAAATTACTGATAAAGATAGTTCTTTGCAAACTATTTTCATTCTGAGATTTGAGTAGAAGCTTGCGTGACCATTTTTGCCTCATTTTTAGCAATTTATTATTCAAAACCCACTCTTATAGTTTTTTTTTCTTTAGAGATATTTTATTATCAACCACATTCATCCTGTTCTTCGGATTCCAGACGATTCATGGTAAATGCATTCAAAAATTTATGGCTGTCTAGTGGTCTTTCATTTGGAAATAACCATCTTGCTTAATTATATCAGTTTTTTTAATCTTTTTTAACAATTTTCTTATGGACTTAGTGGTAGCTATTGTAGATTCTATGGGCATATCCAGCTCAAAGATACTATCCTTGCCACTAAGAATTTTCCCATATTGAATCTTGCGTGTATGTTTGAAGAAGCAATCCTCATTGCCGATACCTCATACACCCAATTATCGTTCATCAACTCTAATGTGAGATCAATGAAAGCAGATTTCGTATCATTCTTGGGTATAAAACGTAACTGGGTGTGCAACGCTCACCATTGAACTGGTCCACTAAAAAATGCTATTTATCAATTTTGCAAGGGACATTATACCACATGCACAAAATGAGTTATATTTCCATTGTTTATATACTTTCGTAGTTCCCACTTATATCAAGGAACAAAGGGAGCCTGGGATTTCTTTGGGAGCTCTAGTCTTAGACTTTGATGAAGCATGCTGATGTGGTGGGTACATGGCCCATATATACCTTTTGGTAAAATATCCCATCTACCTTTTCCATAAAAAATCCAATCTTTACTTTTGTAAAATATCTCTATCCATAAAGAATAATCTTTTTCTTTATAAAATAGTCATTTTTTAACCAAAGACCTTTAACTCTTTTGCTCAAAATACCTTTAGAACCCCTTCTTCTTCCAGATCTAGGAAATCTTTATAAATTGCTTAACGAGAAAAATTTGAAAACCACTCGATCACCAATATAAAGTCGAAATTTTCAAGGCAATAAGACCAACTGCAGCAAAAATAAATTAGTGCTAACAATCTTGAGCAGGAAGGTCAACAGGCAGTTGCTGAATGGGACCCTCAGCATCTACTCGATCCTCAGCATCATAAAAAATTTCAGGTGTAGGTGGAGAATCCACATCCAAGAGATATATCTTTTGCTTAGTACATCAATGTCCCTGGGTGAATTTCTCATCACAATTATAACAAATCCCTTTTTCCCGACATTCTCGCATCTCCGCTTCAGACAAATGCTTGATAGGAGTGGTTCTAGGGGCTAGCGAAATTTGGGGTCTTTGGGGAACCATATTTCTGAATGGAATAAGAGTGGATTTGGAGCATTTTTGAGCCCTGATCTTGTCCTCTGCTAGCTTATCCAACCCTAGGGCTTCCATCATTGTGTTGGGGCAAAACATTTTAACCTCAGATTGGATTGCATCCTCCAGACCACTGATAAAACAACTCAGGTAGAATGCATAAGGCAATCCTTCGGTGTGTTTGGCCAGTTTCTATAATTATGTCTGATACTCCCTCAGAGTGCCAATTTGGCGAAGTTTGGTGAGTGATCCTATGAAGTCATCAAAACCACTAGGGCCAAATCATTGCAAAAGGAGTTGGAAAAAATCTATCCAATTTGGCTCTACATGAGCCTTGATGTACCAATGGAACCATTGAAGGGCTTCATGTTCCAAATGAAAGGATATAAGTGGGACTTTATTGACATCAAAAGTGTTATGCAGACTGAAATATTGGTCTGCCTTATAAATCCATCCAGTCGGATCATCACCATTGAAGTGAGGAAAATCCAGCTTCGGCCTACGGAATTTGTTAGAGGAAGAGAACCCAGTGTCTGCAGAAGACTCAGGTTGTCGTCGGTTGTTCATGGGTGAATGCTGAAGATGGAGGATGAGAATTTTTTTATCCAGATCTTCGAGTTTGGACTTGACGGCGGCAAGTTCTTCTTCCATTTGTTTATTTGCTCCGGCGTGGGTGACAGCCATAAGCAATTTTTTTTTTTTTTTTTGAAATGGGTAGAAAAACAAAAACGGAAAGGGTTTTAGAAAAGGAAAATTTTGATTTGGAAAAAACTCGGGGGTGGGGGGGAGGTAATTAGGGTTTTACGAGGTTTTGGACACTTTCTTAGTGATAGGAAGCAAAAAATGTGAATTTCAGAGGTGGGCTGAAGGAAAGGAAGCAGAAATGGGAAATGAACACTGCGGCAAAATTTGAAGGTGATTGGGTGAGAATCAGAAAATTTATGGTAAACCCTAAAATAGACAAATGTGGAATTTCGGGCTTCAAGAAGTGGAATTTGGGATAGGTTCATTAAGGAAGGAATATGCATAATGGGATTATGGAATTTACAGTGAATTTTCAAGGTAAATGGAGCTAAATCAAAGATGTGCTTTATCAACTGGAAACGGAGGAAATGATCCATGGCGGTTTTGGAAAGTTGTGCTTTATTAACTGGAAATGGAGGAAATGATCTGTGGTGGTTCTAGAATTATGCACTTTATCAACTGGAAATGAATATGGACCCTAGGTATATTCGGCTTCCTAAAGGTTCAAGGGATTCACTCGACCACCAATGTTGTCTAACGCCTTGCGTATTGGGGCAGTACCCCTCACTCCATGGCTCAGGTACAATTGATAACCGCTTTGCCACAAACGATAGCTCTTGGTTTACCTCATGGGTGGGAACTAGTCAATTAGGTAGGGGTCGATTCCCTTTCTGCTTGGCAGGTCCTCTCAATGACCAAGTACTTCGGGATTCCTGCAGTACTCCTCACAATGAGTTTTATCCCTGATTCGAATGAATAATACCGTTGCACAAAGAAGAATTACTGCAATAATCACAACACTAGGAATCACTGCAAAAGAAAACAAAATTGGCAGAAATTCCACCCAATGAGCCCAAGAAAGTGCTTTGATACCATATGTGAAGAACCTACTGCAATAAACAATGAGAGTGCATGATATAACAAAAATAATGGATCACAGAAGAGATTTTATTAATCGCAGGCCACTTCGAGGGGGAAACCTCCTTTGAGCAAGCTCAATACAAAATAACTCTTCCATGCCTTCATTAGCCTCAACACATACTTATATACTAATTCTAATCTAAACAACTATTACTCCCCATGAATGTGGGATAATGCAACATATTAACTGGATGACTTAACAACTATTACTTACTCCCCTTAAATGTGGGATAATGCAACATATTAACTGGATGACTTAACAACTGTTACTTACTCCCCTTGAATGTGGGATAATACAACATACTAATGGACGACTTACAAAGCATATGCGTCCGTCAAAATATACTAACAAAATAAAGAGGAGGGTTGACACGAGTTCTTAGCAAATTTCTGGTAAGTTCTACTTTCCATCAGAAATATCTCCTTCTAGCATCTTTAGCCCTACCTTCAACAATCTCCAATCACAATCCCATTGCCTTGACTTTAACCCCACTTGTCAACCTTGGGCCCATCCCATTTTGATTCAACCCGATTTCGCTACAAGATGGAAAATATTTGATTTAATTCAAAAGGCCTGGGATCTTCAATGTCAAGGATTGCCCAACTTTATCTGTGAATCAAACCTTAGAGCTGTGCGTTCTGCAATTAAAAGTTGGGTAAAAAATGTTTACAAGAATCCTAGTCACGATAAAACAAGACTTCAGACAGAGTTGGTCGCTATCCACCCAGACATGGAAATGAAAGAGGTGACTCCTATGTTGTTGAGCCAGGAAAATGAGTTGAATATTAAAATTTGAAATGTTGCAAGGAAGGAGGAAGAGGGATGGAGACTAAAGTCTAGGTATCTATGGCTAAAAGGAGGAGATGGCAATACACAATATTTTCATAAACAAACAAATGTTTGGCAAAGCTTCAGCGACATCAAATAATTAAAAGACAAAGATGGAAATAAGAGTAAAGGGCAGGAGGAAATAAATGTCCATGCCTTTAGCAATTTTCAAGAAATCTACTCTGATAGCGAGGAGAATGGCCCAGATGCACAATCAGATCTCCTTTCTGGAATACCAACGCTCATCAATGACAAAGAGAACAAAGAGATAGCAAAACCTATTCTGGAATTTGAGATTAAAAATGCAATATGGTCTCTACAATCTAACAAAGCGCCTGGACCAGATGGTTTTACCATAAATTTCTTCAAAGCAACGTGGGATATCATAAAAGAAGATTTAATAAGAATGTTAAATTGGACCAGGAAGAAAGAAAAGATCGGTGGGGCTACCGACTCATCCTTCCTCTCCTTAATTACAAAGGAAAAAAGCCCTATCTCGCTAGATAGATTCATGCCAATTTCATTATGCAACACCTCGTATAAGATCCTCTCGAAAATATTGGTGAACAAAGTGAAAAACATCATGGTTCGTCTCATCTCAGAATTGCAAGGATTTTGTAGCTAGGCACCAGATACTTAATAATATAATTATAGTACATGAAGCTATCCACTCCAACATGGAGAGAAAGCAACATGGTATGGCTATTCAACTGAACATGGCCAATGCATTCAGTAGAGTGAACCATTTCTTTCTCTTCGAAATCATGTCCAAATTTGGGTTTTCTAAAAGATTAGTCAGATTGGTCAAAGCTTGTATCAGTAGGCCGTGGATTGCTCCATTAGTAAATGACAGACCTACCAAATTTTTCCAAGCAACAAGGTGTTTGTGGCAAGGTTTCCCTATGTCCCCCTTCCTCTACCTTTTGGTGGTTGAATCAATGAGCAGGAAACTTCAACAATTCCAAGAATCCGATGAATTAAAAGGTTTGAAGATAGCTAGAGGAGTCAAAGTTGTCAATCATGCACAGTTCGAAGACGACACCATCTTGCTCAGGGGTGCGTCTTCAATCACTGCAGAAATATTCAATGGTGTCTTATCTACCTTTCTAAAAGCATCTGATGGAAAAGTGAACTCGGAGAAGTCAAAATTCTACGGTTGGAATTTCCCTCCAGGTACAATGGTAAGGATAGGAAGGACCCTCGGATTCAAAGGCAATTACTTGTGGCCTTGGCGTTCACCGACCACAAGTTAAGTGGTTGTGCTAGTTATGTCGATATACATTTTTATTTGAGATTTGGGGTGTATTCCAACCTATGATTTTTCATCTATGGATGAGGATGATACAAGTGTACTGTCGAGATTGATTATATGGAATCCGTTCAAAATTCAAAATAAACAATTATAAAACAAAAGGAATATAGAAAATAACTGGTAGATGATGAATGGATAAGCATGGATAACTCATAGTTGATGAATGGATAACTAAGAGTGCATGGCCGATAAATAGAAGAATGTGAGATACAAAAAAAGAATATAAAAAATAACTGACAATTGATAAATGGATAACATGAAGAATGTGAGTGACAAGATGTAGCTAGGCATGGATAACTAAGATTTTAACCCATTTAACTAGAAGAATATGAGGAATAAAAAAAATCAAAATTATCTTCCATTCCATCGCTATCTATGAACCATTTGATCCCTATCGACGTGATCTGACCACAAACTATGTGGATGTGCTAGTATAATTTTGGGGTGTAATACAATCTATGATTTTTCATCTTTGGATGAGAATGATACAGGTGTACTTTCCAGATTGATTCTATGGAATGATCGATAGTAGTATTCCTTAACATGTCCCTCTCTATCCTCCAATAGAAACCATTGACCTGCATATTAACTCTTACTTTTGATAAATTATTTTCATAATTGATTCTTTCTCTATAATTGTGATTGAAGACAAGGAAAAAAATAACTCGCAAAGCCCTCACGCATCCTCCAGTAAAGGATGCAAGAGAAATTAGTACAATTCTATGAAACTTGCATCCACTTTACTACTATATTTTAAGGAGTCACCAAATGATTGTAGCTTTAAGACCCCATTTTCACCCACAAATTGCAAGATGGGTTTGAGAACCATTAACTTTTAGAGCGACCTTCACTAATTTAAAGAACATCTTCTACCCCACAAATAGAAGGCTCACCTTTTGTAGTTCCACATCAAAATAGGCCCAAGAGCCATCTCTATCAATCTCTTTAATCAAGTTTTGTTTGTTCTTCTTATGGAAGTTCCTTAAAATACCTATATTGCAAAAAGAGAATGTATCTATCTTCAAAAAGGCTTGAGTTTTTTATGCTAATCAAATTTTATTAAATATAATCAAGGATAAATCTTTGAAGACCTTTATTATAGTATTTCCACAATATTCCTAAAGAACCTCTTTTACAGTGGTTCTAGCCCAAACATTTTTTAAACCTGTTAAAATTTCTACTTCCTACAATCTTTGTTTTGTATAAGGATAATACACTACTAATTGTATATTTGATTCTTCGCAACACTTATAGAGGGATGATCTCCCGGGCTTGGCTCTAGGCTCTATTCTTTCTTTATACAAAATTTTCATAATCGTGCCAACAAATATTTTTTTCTTTGTAAGTTTGTTAATCAACTATAAAAGAGGTTGTAAACACGTTATTAAGCACAACTTTTCTAATAAAACACAAGTTTGAAATAAAATTGTTTGATTGTGTTTCCAATTAATGAGAGGATTATACAATTTATGGTTGATTGTTTGGCCATGCATGAATGTTTTAAGAATGAATATGGAGATCTCTAAATATAGATATAATGAAAATCCCATGCAAGAGACTTTACTCGTTTCAATGGAAATCCCATGTAGAAGACTTTACTTGTTTCAATGGAAATCCCATGCAGAAGACTTTACTCTATAAATGAATATTAAAGTTTTGAATTTATTTAAATGTTTTGTTTTTCTTGGTGTTGTTCAAATCTTGTATTTTTTTCATTTTAATCTTAGTTCACTCGGTTTAATTAAAAGGGGGTCAAGTGCTTTTTGCCTTTATTCAGGAAAATGAATGTATTCCATGCCTTTTGTATGGAGCTAAGTGCCTGTCTGAGGATGATACACAAGGGTTCTCATTCCTTCCCTTGATTGGGCCTAACCCAAGGAAGCTCCCAAACCCTTGGTATATGAATGAATTTCCATATGTGGTCTTGTTAAGTACTACATTGTCATGTGTGTGAGTCCTCCTACATTTCGTGCGAACTATAGTGGTAACTGCTTCCAAAATTTGGCCTCGGTTTATTTGTAAGATAGTAAACTTCTTCAAATTTATACAACTAGAGTATATTAATCTATATGCGTGAATAAAATGTTGCATAACTTAAGATTAATTCGATAGTCCTAGATAAAGAAATTCTTGATCTAAAATTGATTTACATAATACTATATTATTTTAATTATGATTTGTAATGAAAACGAAAGGATTCGAGAGCCTCATGGTTAGTTAGTTTAAGTGATATCCTAAATATCTCTTTAAATACCACATCAAAAAAGTTAGCGAGTTCAGAATCTATCTGTATCTTGATTAAAACAAAAAACAAAATTACATTAATAAATATTAATAAGCAAGTTCAAAAGAATTTTGGTTGGTCACTATTGGTCGATACCGTTATCATCACCAGCTTCATCAAGAAGATATTTTAATGCCAATTGTTCATTTTTGTGACAGGCCAAATAAACTTGCATAACACGGGCACGCTCAAAGCCCATGGCTTTCAGACGTTTAACTGCCTCACATTCCTCTGGGCTTAGGCTGCTGGCTTGCGCCATTGCTCCACCAAGCTGCTTGATGTCATCACCTTTTGCGCGTTTAACTGCAGGTTCAGTACTAACAAGGCGAAGGATTTCATCCAAGTTATCATTAATAACTTCCATCACTCGAGGCCGTTTTTTGCCCAGATTCTGAAGCATGGGCTCCAGTATTTTAGGGTTTGCCTGCACCATTGGACGCAGAGCCTGGAATTGTGGGCAACTCCGTAAAAAGTCAATAACCTCAACAAGCAGCTGAGCATTAGTCAAAACCCCACCTCCACTTCTCATGTTGGGAAGACACTGAGGTGCATTAGGTCTAGCCTCAGAGGTGGCCGTTGTTCTAGCTCCAGTTGGCAAACTGGGGAGACCCTGTGGGAAAAGATTTAACGGAACTGCATTAGGCCCAGCCTGAGCTGTTGCAGTAGCTGTAGCTGCCGGCGTTGGTACTGCTTCATTATTTGCACTTGCATCTATCTGTGTTGTTCCAGTGGCAACAGTTGGGGAAGATGGGAGCTGAGGTTCTAAAGGCTGCTTGGTTAATGAAGTTCCAGCTGTTGATGCCTTAGTCTTCGATAGCATAACTACGATGAAACTATTCTCAGCAACTTTGTTTTCTTCAAGAGTGGTTTCATTCTTGAGCACCTTCCCCTGGTAAATCAATAACTGCTGTTCAGTTGGATAAGTTTGCACTCCTTTAACTCTTTCTATTTGTTTCTTGGCATTAAGAACTGTATCCGTGGGCTGCACCTCGATATCGAACTTGTTTCCATTCAAAGCTTTGACAGAGATCTTCATTCTCGCGACTACGACTGCATACGAAGATAGCAATCCAGTATTTGATGAATAATTATATGTTTGAATTACAAAAACAGTTATATAAATATATGGTGATATGTGTTGTTTTGATAACATGTGACTTTTCATAATTAATATTAAAAATAAAATAAAACATTGCATATTTGATGACATTTTGAGGGAGCGGTACACGGATTCGAAGAATCCAAGTGATTAGCAGCAACCACTAGTTGGGTCATGCTGGTGTGTATATCTATGGAACATGATTCTCTTCTCCTAATTGAAGTCTCTTTCCCTAATTATAGTTTCATAGGTTTTGTGATGGGAGTATTTAATAGATAGTTGTTTAAGTGCATGCAAAAATATGAATAGCATGTTGTATGAAAACAAATTGGGTAAGACTTATTGAAAACAAATAAAATATGAGTGATGTTGTTTAGTGAGATCCCTTAATGGTTTGCTTTTCACTATTAGTGTGAAATTTGGTAATAAAGTCTACATGGGTATGACAATGCATTGTTGCTTCAACAACCAATAACTTGTTAATAGGTGCATTGGGTAGTGACCTTTAGAACAAGCTTAATAGTATGTTCAATTTTATGTTGCAAGTGAAAACTTTGAGGTTTGTCAAACACACCTTTATAATCATGTACTATAGTTTGAAGGGATGCAAGCCCCTATTATACTATAATATTCACTTTGAATGGATGCACCACACAAAAATGGCAACAAGATATTTTATAAGCATCATCATTCACACCAATTGGTCATTAAGCATTCAATTATTCCCAATAATTACTGAAAACCACTTGTCATGGCCCCATTCTTATTACAAGTTGGAGACTTGAAGGAACATATGGGTAAAAAATTACAAAAATAAAGCACATAAAACCCTAAGGCTTGGTTAACTTGCCCACAATAGACAAACCAATCAACCTTCTTAGGATTTTAATGCAACTACCAAACTTTTTATGCAACCCCATAGATGATGCAATCTTTGCATGCTATCAAGCTCAACTAGATTTATGCCAAATAATGCATTCTCGCTTCCCTGGTTCCTTCCGGCAACAAAACAGGGAGACACATCTTTGTTTCTAGGGTCAGGAACTCCATCTTGGTCGATGCATACATCATTCACCATATCACTGGTGAAAAACTCTAGTTTTGGCAATAATAACCAACATTCAGTAGATAGTAATCGTCTGGTTTAAGAATACTATTACAAGAGCAAATAAAGACAATTTACAAAATAAATAGTGAGAATACAAAAGAATCAAAGATCACAATAAGATTTTTAACTAACCAAAATCAATAGTCCACTAGATACTTTATGAAACAACCAAGTCTCTTACCATCTATGCTTTAAGAATAAATATTTAATACAAGCATACACATAACATCAAGAAACAACTTTCTTATTGAGAAAAATCATCTTGCTAGTTATAGCTAAATCTAGAGTTTCACACTCTTAAGGAAATAAAGAATCTTATAGTCACAATTTAAATTACAAGTACAACATATATATATATATATATATATATATATATATATATNCCATTCACAACTAACATGATTAATTATCCCATTAGAAAATATAATGGATACATTTAAACATGTACTTTATTTCCAAAACCAAAAAGATAACGTAGAGGCTTGAGAACTGTAACCTAGCGCTTATACCACAATGCAATATACCCCAATGCTATACAACTACCCAAATAAAAATTTGTAGCTAAGAACACCCACATAACACTTCAAATGCTCTACAACTAAACTTAAATACCAAAATAGCAACATAGATCCATCTTAAATCTATATCTATCAAGCATCGAGAGGGATCCAATTTCTTGAGGTGTTATTTTTGTAATGACATTTTATTTGGATTTACATTTTTATTTTATGAGTGAATATGATTTTTTATTTTGGTTTTATTTTTTATTTTATGAGCCAACATAAAAAAAATTAATTACTTTTTATTTTGGTACATAACGTGAGTTCATTATGTGTAACATTACACATCTCCCCCATACTGGGTTGTAAGCACCTCGCTACTCTTAGTGCAAATAACGTTAGTTTGTTGAGTTTAATGTTACACATCTCCCCCATACTAGATTGTAAGCACCTCCCTACTCTCTATGCACATAACATTAGTTCGTTACGTGTAACATTACACATCTTTCCCATATTAGGTTGTAAGCACCTCGCTACTCTCACTGCAATGAATTGAAAAATATTAAAATAAGTTACAATGAGACCATATCAGCTCACTACTACAGAAGCATAATATAATTTAGTGGATAAAGATCCCTATTTGTAATTAAACAGTCCTTTAAATAATATTAAGTAACAAAACAAACGATTTATTTCGTCATCTTGACTCAATCTATCGATCTTGATATTACCATACCGATTTCGACCTTGCCGACATCGGCAGTTGGAGGTTAGCAATGCCAAAATAGATTCTAACAAAACACTCCTGACTATTCACCCCAATTTCATAAATATCGACTTTCCCGACGTTGAAAGTTAGGAGTCGACACACTCAAATAAGAATTACAATGACCACTCCCAACTTTTGATTCTCAACGCTGGCATGTTGGAATTCAGGAGTCGACACCATCAAACAAAAATCACAACAACCACTCCTAACTTTCGATTCTCGAAATCAACACATCGAAAGTCAGGAGTCGACACCATCAAACAAAATTACAATGACCACTCCCTATTTTTTATTCCCAATTTTGGCGTCGAAAGTTGGGAGTCATCACCATCAAACAAAAATTACAATGACCACTCCCTATTTTTGATTCCCAATGTCAGCACATTGAAATTTGGGAGCCAACACCATCAAACAAAAATTACATGACCACTCCCAACTTCCGATTCTCGATGCCGACACATCGAAATTCAAGAGAAGGAACAAATTCATATCTTCACAAGGCCACTTCGATTTCGTTGTCGACATTTCCATCTTGGCACTAGAACTTCGACTAACACTTAATCAAAAAATCTTTCACTTCCATCTCGAAAGTCAGCAGTTGGGCATCACAACATGTCCACAAACTTTACAATACAATCCCAATTACGTCGAACGAGTAAAACCATTACATCAATCCTTAGGGAAACTTTGGGAAGGAATTTTTGCAAATCCTTTGAAATTCTAATAGGTTTAATAAAAAGGTTTAGGCACTTAGTCCAACATAATAAACCGATCGAAACATAAAAAAACTTGAGTTTTTGGGGAAACAACTAATTACAGCATGATCACAGGCTCGAAACGACCATCTATAGGATTCCAACAGACCCCCAAAACCTCAAACAAATGTAATTATTTCTTAAGAAAATTGAGTCAAAACAATAAAAACGTGCACTTCTTCACTTGAGTTATCCAATGGAATTTTAGAGTAACTTAAAGCTTCAAATTTCATTCCATTAAAACTAATAACATAAATATGAACACTTTAGGCTAAAAAACGCTTAACAATCTATTTACATCTATAAACAATTACAAACTTGGGTAAATATTGGGCAATTTAACAAACTTAACAATATTCATGATATATAAGGTATCCATAGGACAACCAAGGAACAAACTCCTTTATCCTCCAATACCAAGCATGAAGACATTCATACCCAAACGTGCAGTCATTAAATAGTTCCCACAACAATTCATATATCCATTTCTTTATCAAAACATTTACATTATGCTTAAAAGAATATGAAACTACAATGAATTAAATACTCAACCCATTCCTTCATACAGAAAATCAATTACATCCTTTCGAACCTATTGAGTTGGATACCAATGTCCAACTAATGAATAATTCATTTAAATAGAAAACAATAACAACCTTTGGAACCCATTGGTTTCTCCTCCAATGTCCAACTAAGGCATCCATCACTTAACTTCATACTTAGCAAGCATCATGAATATTTCATTTAAGCAATTTATTATCAAGAACCTTATAATTTGTCTAACAACTTGTCATTTAACAAAATCCATTCATACATGAACAACATACACCTTTGGGCCAAATCATATGACATGATTTGTTACATTAATTATTAGTCCAGGTGTTCGTAAACTTGTGAGGTACTGTGCACAATATATGCAAAGAAAGTACTTAATGTGATTGAAAAACTAAGCATGCATACACCCACATCCAAACTGGTATATTAAGAAAAACTAAAAATAAAGTCTAAGCTCTCATGGAATCAACACTGTCCAACATAGGCTATAAGCAGAATGTAAAATTATCTATAAGGTTTCACCTATTGATATTTAATTCTAGAAGAATCTAATCATAAAAAACAAACTAGAAAATATTCAAGCAATAAATGAACCCCTTAGATTAATATTGTCCTGTAATGAGTGCATACTTATAGAAAACCAGATTGATGTATATGAAGAACCAACAGTACTTGACAACTCTATTATACCAATATCAAATAAGAGATTTTCAAACCAAAACCTTGCAACAAACTAAATGGAAAAAATAGACTTTAATTGCAGTCTCTAACTCTATGATAACAAAAAGTGAAAATTAATCTTTTATCTATCCTCACCTAAGCTGGGTAAGCACCTAGAAAAGGTGTGGGCACTTGAATAGAACTACCATTAGAGCACCTGAAGAGGTGTCGAGCTCAAGAACGGAGCTGTCAGACCCCAATTGAGAGGTATTTTTAGGTGATTTGAGGATTGCAGAAATTTGGCCACGCCTTAATGCACACCCAGGTATGGGGTGGGGCAAGGTTGTGAGTGCAATGGTTGTATAAAACCCAGTCGAACACCTGTGGAACCAAAACGAGATACTTATGTAGATGAGTATTTGGTTCACTTGGAAAATTTTGTTGATTTTATATCAATTTACATATGCATGTGATTCATCTATGATTTTGGATAATCTTATGAATACTGACACAGGAATTGACTCATTGTTTGAGACTTGAACATAGGTATTGCTGGTTTCCAAAGACACTGGAAATGTTCCAAGCTGAGAAGAAGGATTCTCTAAGGCCCAAAAAAAAGAAAGATCATGTGGTGTGTGCTGATGCATGCAGCAAGCAAGGACTTGGAAGAGTTCCAGATCGTGCCATTGGCCAAATAAAGGTGCAGAGGAAGCACTGCAGGCTTGAAGAGGCTATGTGGGAGCTGGAGTATTCCATGCGATTGGCACATCCATTTTGTTCAATTTTGTGGATCATTGAGGGCGGTGCTAGTGTAGAAATTGTCAAATTTTATAAAGCATTGAGGACAGTGCTATTGAAGGGGGAGGGGAATGTAACACCCCGATTTTGACCCCATGGTATTAAATTGCATATGATGTAAATATTGTATTAAATCGGGGTGAGAGGATCTCAAGGAAAAGGCCCCACCATGGATTTGGTGTTTTATCTTTCGGCGATTAAAATTGATGTCGATGGTTCATGTGCTAGCCAGGCACAATATGTCTTGAGACATCATGTAAAATGCAAGTTAATAAAATAACACAACTAGTTATGCACCACGACGTTAAAGAGATGGGGGCATGATTTCACAAGGAATAGGGATGGGGGAACATTTAAACCCTTGAGCCAATGGGTAAAAGCCAAATGTCTAAGGGAAAACCCATAAAGTTGTAAACCACCCATTTTGTTTTTGTGTGCCCAGTCATTAGAAGTGCTTGGGGAAGTTATTTCCTTGGAATGGGAAAGGTATAGAGGTCAAATTTGAAATTGGGAAGTCACCCATTTTTGAAAAGTGTGTTTTTGACTTGTGGGGAAAGAAAATGCTTGGAAATGCATGCCCAAGCCATTATTCACCCACAAATTTCATTTTTCATCCATTCTCATGGAGGTTGGGGCTCTCTCACGTAGCTGAAGCTTGTTGAGCTTTCTCCCTCACGACTTTCTTGCTGCTTTCTCCATTTCTCCATGCCCAAAATTTGTTTTGTGTGTTGCCGACGAATGGGAAGAAGGGGGATGCCAATTCTTGGGGTTTGAAGAGGTTGTTTTTGCCTTGTGGGAAAGCTGGGAGCTCCCCTCATGTTTTTCTGTAGTTACCCATATTTTCTCCATGAATGGGAAGTCATTTTTGTGTTGCCAGCGAATGGGAGAAGAGACCCACAATTTTGGGGCTTTAATAGGACATTTCCCTTCTCCTCACGTAGCTGAGCTTACTGGGCATTTTCCCCTCATGATTTATGTTGTTTCCTCATTGTTATGTGCCCATAAATTCGTTTTTGTGTTGCTCAGTGGTTAGGGAGCCAAGATCTCCCGATTTGGGTGTGAATGATGGTCATTTTTTTGCTCTGGCAATGCTTAGAGATGTTTTCTGAGTTCATACTTCGATTTGGGCATTTGTGGTGGCTGAATTGCCTCCATAATGTACAAGAGCATTCCTGAAATCATATTTGCTCATGCAGTGTTGTTTTTCCCCTCAGCCATTTCGTTTCGGTTGCCCAGAATGTTTTGTTCATATCCAACAATTGTGTGTGGTTGTGTTTGATAAATTGGTTGACTATGTGTTTGATGCAAAGTGTTTGCTTGGATGAGTAATTCCAAGGAACCCTTATGCTATTGGATTGTTTCCCTAGTAGCCTGATAAACCCAAATGTATTTTTGTCTTGGCTGGGTTTTGATATGTATTTGGCTATGTGTATGAGCATGTTATTCCTTAGTTCCTTGTGGAATCATGCTTAGCTCGGGGGTGGCAGTGATGCTGATAGATTGACGAGCACACTGGCCTACGGTTGGGTGGAACGTTGCAGCGAAGTAGCTAGTTATGGGACAATGCAATTACAAGATAAGTATTTACTTCTATTCTTGTTTACTTACCTTTGCATATGTATTTATTTTAGTGCATTATGATGAACATGAGGAATGCATGGAGATAATGTATGCATTGCTTCTACTGTGTATTAATGCATATACGTATATCCTCATGTTCAACACCTATAATGCTTATATGGATGATTTGCTTCCACTATAAAATTGTAGTTGTTATGCATCTATGTATATTTTTAATTTGATGCATTTTTATGTTTATGTTAATGGGGCTAGTTCGCCCATTTGACAACATCAGTGTGTAGGTCGCTTCCTTTCCATCGTCGGGATGAGGGGTGGGGACGTGACACATCATGAACATATATTTTTAATATAGAAATATTAAATACATTATGAACTTTAATATTTGGTGGTATGGCTAACTAGTACGTGATCGACCCCACTTTGGCCAAAATTTCGAATGGCGCGCAATACCTGGGTGCTAGTTTCGAATAATTTCCCAATCTTAAAGATATTTTCTTGGGATTTACCTTTATGTATACATGATCACCCACCTGGAACTCTCTAGGAGTTCTTTTTAGATCACCGTAGCTCTTCTTCTTGTCTTGGACAACTTTCAAATTTTGTTGTACCTGTTTCACACGGTTAGCTCCATTTCTTTTAATAAATCCTGACCTAACATTAATCTCTCACCAGGGCTGCTCCATGAGAGTTGAGTATTACATTTACACCCATATAAGATTGCAAATGGACTCATACATGCAGAAACTTGAAAGTTATTATTATATGTAAATTCCACTAAATGTAGGTAATCTTCCCACTTACATGGTTTGTTCATGACATACATTCTCAGCATGCCCTCTAGAAATTTATTTACTCTTTCAGCCTTCCCATCCGTTTGTGGATGATAAGCAGTACTCAAATTCAACTGCGTACCCAAAAATTTAAATAACGCTTTCCAAAAGTTACTTGTAAATTTTACATCTCTTTCTGAGATGATCACTTTCGGTATACCATGCAA
This sequence comes from Pseudotsuga menziesii, assembly GCA_001517045.1. NCBI lineage: Eukaryota > Viridiplantae > Streptophyta > Pinopsida > Pinales > Pinaceae > Pseudotsuga > Pseudotsuga menziesii. The sequence continues at coordinate 80,885 of LPNX010870601.1, forward strand.
TCTGAAAATTTCCTTCATGAAAATATTTGCAATGTTAATAGCCTTATAGGTAGATTTAATAGAAATACAATGTGCATATTTGCTTAATTTGTCCACGACAACCATGATGGAATCATGTTGTCTAAAATTCTTGGGCAGTTCAGTGATAAAATCCATATTGATGGTCTCCCACTTCCATTCTGGAATGGGTAGTATCTACAACAATATTGTGGGATGTTGATGTTCTGCTTAACTTGCTGACATTCAAATAAACGAGCTAAGTATTCAACCACTTCCTTTATCGTATTCATCCAAAAGAAATATTTTCTTATTGTGGTAATCATTTTATGATAAACCGGATGCCCCGAGTATGGTCTTTTATGTAGTTCATCCATGACTATTAATTTAATTTCTGCAATGTTTGGTATGCACAGCCTATTTTTATGCAGCAATAGACCTTGCTGGTTAAGGCTGAAATATGTTTTTATTTGATTTTGTTCATTTTTAGCAGTATTTTATTTTAACAGTCAATATTCTTTACAGAAATTCCAGCGCTTAGAATCTAATTTTGCAAATCAGATTCATAGTTGCTGCTTGCAAACAGTACATTTGTGTGTTGACCGAGAGCATCAGCCACTTTATTTTATTTTCCTTTAATATGTCTTATTTCAAAGTCATACTCACTTAGAAAATACAACCATCTGGCTTGCCTCACATTCAAATTCTATTGATCAAATCAATATTTAAGGCTTATGTTGTCTGACATAAGTAAATTTTTTCTTCCAATGAAGTAATGTCGCCACATTTTTAAGGTGTAAATTATAGCAACAAGTTCTAAATCACATGTCGCATAGTTTTTCTCATGATCTTTTAGTTTTCTGGATCCATAATTGTCTTGTAATAAGACTCCACCCAACCCTTCATTGCAAGTGTCGGTATATACAACGAAAGCCTTGAATGGATCATCAATTTTTAAGATCAGGGCAGTGGTTAATAAGTGTTTTAATTTTTTAAAGCTTTCCTCACACTTTTTAGTCCACTCGAACTTTTTACCTTTCTTTTGTAATGAGGTTATGGGGTAAGAAATCTTAGAGAAACCTTCAGTGAACTTCCAGAAGTATCTGGTAATCCCCATGAATGATCTCATAATAGATTCGTTCTTAAGAACCAGCCATTCCATGCTGGATTTTACCTTGTTTGGATCAACCGAGATTCCATCCTTGGACACTACGTGTCTGAGGTATTGAATCTTGTCTTTGAAAAAGTCACACTTACTGAACTTTGCATAAAGTTGTTGTTCTCTTAATACTTTCAAAAATATTTTCAGATGTTCTTCGTGTTCTTGTTCATTCTTAGTGTAGATTAGTATGTCGTCAATGAATACAACCACGAATTTATCTAGATAGTTACTTAAGATGATGTTCATTAAACACATGAACGCATTAGGTGCGTTTTCCAACCCAAAGGGCATTACGACAAACTCATAGTGACCGTAATGAGTCCTAAATTATGTTTTATATATATCTTCATCTTTTATTCGCACTTGATGATAACTCGATCTTAAATCTATCTTTGAAAAGATAGTTTGTCCATAGAACTGATCAAACATATCATCTATCCAGGGAAGTGGGTATCAGTTTTTAATAGTCATTTTATCTAATTGCCTGCAATATATACATAATCTTAGTGTTATGTCTTTCTTTTTCAGAAACAAGACTAGTGCTTCCTAGGGAGAGCCACTTGGTTGAATGTAATTTTTATCGATTAATTCTTGTAATTATGATTTTAGTTCTATGAGTTCGATTATATTCATTCGATATGGAGCTTTCAATGCTGGTACTGCTCTAGGTATCAGATTGATTGTAAAATCTATATATCTCTTTGGATGAAGTTCGTGGACTTCTTCTAGGAATCTTCGAACTCCTTTAGAACCGGTATGTTTTCTAGTTTAGGTTTCATATCGTTTTCTTTATCATTAATTATATAAACTACGAATACTTTACACCCTTTTCTTACCGACCTCTTCATTTGCAAAGCAGGGATTTCTATGATGGTTACCTTCCTAAGAATTCCTTGCACCTATATACTATTTCCATTATTATCTATACATGTAAATGTTTTATCAAAATAATTTAGCAAAACTTTATGCTCTTCTAGCCAATCCATTCCTATTAACAAATCATAGGATCCTAAAGGTAATACATTTACATTCCCATGTGTAAGGAAATCATTCAACATTGTCTTACAATTTCTAACAATACTAGTAACCTTTTGTTTCGTACCTTTGGCTAACTGTACTAGCCAAGATTTATCAAACTTTTCAAGTACTAATTTGCATAAATCAACTATTTTAGGTGAAATATAACTCAGGCTTGTGCATGGATCAATTAATACAGAGATAGGTTGACTGTTTATCTTACCTTCAATTTCGACCATAGAGGTCTGGTGTTCTGCTTGTCGATTTTCTAGTGCAGCACAGATTCTGGACATGCATTGTACCATGTCTTCAACTGTGACTACTTCTTATATAGAACGCACATTAAAATTTCGTTTCCTTAAAATTCCATTTCCTTAATGTGTCCCTCTACACTCCCAACATTTTAAAGGTTCTCTTTGTGCTGAGTTTTTATTCGGAACATTTGAAGGTTCTTTTACAACATAGTTTTGGGGTTTAAAATTTTTATAATTATTTCCTTGGTACCCCTTGTAGTTATTCCCTGAATCCTTATTTTGTTTCTTTCTAGGATCATAATTATTGGGTATTTTATTCTTTCAAGTAGACACATTTTCTCTCTCTCTTTATTTTTGGTCATAACAGAAGTTTTCCTTCCTCATTGCTTCCTCTAGCGTCTTTGGATTGTCACATTCAATCCATTATTTAAACATGAGGGGAAAACAACTGAGGAACCACTGTATCTTTGGATTCTCATCAATTATGTAGGGGACACAGCGAAGTAAGCTTAAGAACTTACTACACAGTTCTTCCATGGTCATGGCCCCTAGCCTTAGTTCATAAAACTCCTTATCTTTTTCTTCATAATATTGTTCAGATAAATATTTTCTTTTAAATAGTTTTTTAATTTTTTCCAGGTTTCATACCTTTCTCTTATACCCTTAACTTTATTTATGTCTTGCCACCATATGTATGCCTTTCCGGTCATATTATAGATGACCATTTTTTCCTTTAACTCTTCTAAGTAATTTTATATTTGGAAGTACTTATTCATTCCGAACAGCCAAGCTTCTGCCACCTTGTCCTTCTCGATTTCCCCATTAAACATGGGTGGTTTAATTTTTTTATTATTCCTCACAGATTTTCTCATAGGGTCTATACTTTTTCTTCTTTTTATTCTCATCACTACTTTCGCTTGAATCTTGTGTTTTTTTGTGGTGTTTAACCGACTATTCACTTGAAGTGTCAGGTTTAGGGATGGAAAATTCTAGCTTTCTACCCTTAAATTTATTGTACAAGGCATTTTTAGGAAGTTCCTGTTCAGATTCTTTATTTTTATATTTTTCTTCATTATGGATTTTTGCTAACATGATAGTGTTCAGTTCTTCTTGAGCCTTCAGAATTTGCTCGTTATCTTCCTTATCCTTTCTTAATTCATCTCTTAGTTCGTTAACAATCCGTTTTAATTCAGATTTATTGTCCTGACTTTCATTTAGATCTACCGAGAACTCCCCATCCTTTAGGTTACCCTCTTTATTATTTAAAGGTTGTTTTGGGAGACATTCCTCCTCTGTAGACATTCCTGCATCTGCCATATTTCCTGTAAAATATATTTGTATTTCTCTTTACTATGTGTAAGATAATTTTCCAAAGAAAAATAAACAAGAGTTAGTTTATTGTTTTTCTATAGTAGTTTTGTTTTGAGCCTATTCAGGCCTAGTGCGGAAACCATGCTCTGATACCATTATGTAACACACTTAAGAAGCGTACATTAAAAAAAATTTATATTTGTTATTTTCACGTTTATTGTAGTAGCATTCTTTGTTAAATTTCCTGTTGATTCTAACACATATATAGTCCTGTTTCTTACTACAGGATTTACTGATGATATGATGATGGCTAGTTCCTTCTGGAACTTTCAGCCATAGTCCTTCAAGAAATATACCTTGTTTAAACCAATTTAAATGATGTTTGTCTTTAATATAGGTTGGCCTAGCCTATGGGGTGGGGGACTATACATGTCTTGACCCATCCCGCCACTTACTTCTATTGTATGCTACAACTAAGCACCTTGTTATCTATTCCACAAGCATTTTCACTTGTAAATTTAATATGAATTGTTGATTCTTATACAGGTTGATCTTGGAACGAAAATTAAAGCTATCCATTCCAAGAGATAGCAAGACCGATAATATCGACGATATTCTTTGAAAACCTCCGATGATATTGGATGCTATTTCAATTTAATTGCGACTTTGCTTGTTTCAATGATCTTTCAAGATCCAAATCGACTGTGTCGATGAAAAAAACTAAGGCACGCCAAAGGCATCAACAACCTAGTCCATTTTATTCAGAATTCGGGGAACACGATTGTTTTGGCATAAAGTTCTGAGATTTTTCGACGGCTCGCGCTCCTTACCATCAGTAACATAAGCCAAGATCTTCCAAGCATTTTGTAGGAAACTCGTGAGTTACTTTCGACGGTGTCGACATATTTAGTTAAGTTACACCGAAACAATAGGCACAAAAAACTTCCTTTGATACATTAGCGACACTGGCCAAGATCCTTTAACTGTTTTGACAAAAAAATTCCTTGATCCATCGACAATATTGGCCAAGATCCTTCGACCGTTTCAACGAAAACTTGTGAGTTACTTCCGACGTGTCAATGGCACTGGCCAAGTTACTCTGATTTTTTGGAGGTATAAGGTAAGTTTAATTAGTGAGAAAAAATTAACTACTCAAACCTTTGGAAAAGAAACTAAGTGTGGAGGAAGTACTTAAACTTCAAAGAAGATGGATAGAAAATGAGACTCTACCTTTGGGTTGAATTATACTGGGTATTTAAAGTTGTTAAAAAGAGGTTAAGTAAGACTCGGCTTGGAAACCACAATGTGGTTTCTACCTGAAATGTCGATCCTCTTGAATAAATGATTACTAGTGTAAAATAGTCATGTAGAGGTCGGACTTAAAGACTTTGTTGGGTATAAAAAGGATTTGATCCCATGATTATAAAAGTGTGTGGAAAATTTCAACAACTGGTTTCCTTTACAAAGTTTAGCTATGCTGATTGATCCACAATTCGATAATAAATCTAATAATTAAATTAGCATTCATTCATGTTGAATGTCTTTCAGTTGTTTTATTATTGGTATTTGCTAAGGAAAGTTAAAGGATTCCCAGACCATTATTTTGTATTGTAAAATTTAAGGGATTTGATCCCATGTCTGGTGATGCGATCCTGTATAATAGATCAAGGTTAATATAACAAACCCCAAGGTCTGCTACATAGTAGCAATTTATAAGCATAATACACAATTAAGGATCTTCGATCCGTGAATTTGTTCTTCGTCAATCTGCAAAATTACAAAATATCTAAGATACCTGTAGTTAGAAGAATTATGTTTGTGATCACAATTTTTTACGTTGTTTTCTAGATCATTAGTTTGACAAAGAATATGAGATCTATATGATCTAGCCATAGTAGCTCCTATACAATTTATTACAGTATTCTTTTCATGCTTCTTCTTATACAAATATTGATTACATACTTTAATACTTAAGTTTAGTTAAAATGGTAAAACATTAAAGTAAAATCTATCCTGATTTCACTACAAATTCCAGGTCTATAAGATGATAACATTAATATTGGGTACTATTAGTTTGTATAAGGACAATGGATAAATGTAAGTAAAAAGGATTTTTATTTGCATACCTAGAAAGAACAGATCCATACTTCTAACATAAATTAGAATTGAAATGTGATTTCAGTCTTAAACTTAATTTTGAAATATAGAGTAATATGATATCTAGGAAGATGAAGCATATTAAGAAATATACAGACACTTATAGGAATTTCTATGTAGATTAGAAAATATATTTACTTCATTGGCGCAAGATCCAAGTATATCAGCAATAGATTAATCGAAAACAATTTAGAGTTTAACTACTACAGATCTAGGAAGATATATTCTACAACATTAAAATATAAAGTAGAAACCTGACACCAACAGTTTGGGAAAACAAGAGTGGATATGTCGTTCCTCCCAACCAACTCCTAGACCAGCCAAGTTACTTCCTCTAGAACCCCCGAGCCTATTCGTTGAACCATAAGAGAAAAATCTCAATGCGCCATCTCTTGCATTTCCTAAATGTTTAATCCCCGTTCAATGCTAGCCTCCTGTTGCTCATGGACATATTATTATATAGTATTTTTCCTAGGACTTGGTCATTTATAAGCCTCTTGCTCTTTAGAACTCAATTAGGATTACAGACCTGATTTTTTGGGATGATGCCTTCTACATCTTGAGTTCTCACTCAGTGGCTCCTACCACTTGTGTTTTCCTCTTGTGGGTCAGCAAACACTCTTCAACAGCTATGTCCACTCTTGTCCCCCTCTCAACATTTTTATTAAATAAAATTGTTTTAACCACACAATATCTTATTCTTGACTTTCTTGTCGAAAATAATAAAATAATAATAAAGTATTTCCAGTAGAATTAATAATACTAATTAATTAATTCTGGGGATGTTACACTAGCATACTTCAAATAGACATGAAAACCTAACTAATATATATTACTTGTTCTCCATGCGTAGTTGTATTCTCTCACATTCTTTTAGTTAAATGGTTTTAATTATGAGTTATTCATGCATAGTTATATGCTATCACTGATAGTATTCCCATTATCTACCATGAAGTACTCATTATCCATTCATCAACTATCTATGCACTACATTCTTCTAGTTAAATGAGTTCAACTATGAGTTATCTATGCCTAGCTGCATGTTACCACCGACATTCTTCTCATTATCTGCCACTAACTACTTATTATCCATTCATTAGCTACAACTTATCACTAGTTATCCATGCAATTATTCATTCACCAATTTCCAGTTTTTTTATAATTGTTTATTTTGAATTTTGAATGATTTCCATAGAATAAATTTGGATAGTATACTTGCCTCATCCTTCTGCAATATTTGAAAAGTAAAAGCCACAGTCAACCCCAAATTCTAAAACTAGCACACCCACATAGTTTGTGGCTGCATCACGCTGATATGGATCAAATGGTTGAGAGATAGTGATGGAATGGAAGACAATTTGGAATACTTATTCTTTTTATTTCTCACATTATTCTAGTTAAATGGGTCCAACTCCGTGTTATCCATGCCTAGCTACATGTTATCACTGACATTATTGTTCTTATTCATTTATCAAACATCAATTATTATTATTATTATTATTATTATATATATATATATTTTCTCTCACATTATTCTAGTTATCTCCCATGAATTGTTGGTTAGCCATTGATCAGTTACGATTTATCCATGCATCGCTACCAGTTATCAATTAATCGGCTACAGGTTATTGTGTGTGTGTGTGTGTTTATAATTGTTTATTTCGAATCTCGAATGATTTCCATCTAGAATTAATCTCAACAATGCACATTAACTCAAATCCCAAGTGTTATATGGAGTTCCAATGTCACATAGACTACACATTATCATGCCATTAAGTATAGTTATCAGAGGAGCGAGTTTTTAATTTTTTCCAACAACCACAAAATGTAGTTATCACATGAGCTATTTTTAAAATTTTACGTCGATAGATGTTAATACCTTTAAATAGATATGTGTTTATATCTTAGAATTTGGGGTGGACTAGTATATATGCTTTTGCTATATTGCACGAGGATAATACAAGTGTACTGTTGAGATTGATTTTATGACAATAAATCAAGATTCAAAATAAACAACTATACAAAATATAATATAAAAAATAACTTGTAGTTGATGCATGGATAACAGATAGCTAATGCATGGATAAATCTTAGCTGATGCATGGATAAAGAGCTTCATGGAAAACAACAAATAACATATAAATTATTACTTGTGGCCTTGGTGTTCACCGACCACAAGTTAAGTGGTTGTGCTAGTTATGTCGTTATACATTTTTATTTGATATTTGGGGTGTATTACAACCTATGATTTTTCATCTATGGACAAGGATGAGACAAGTGTACTGTTGAGATTCATTATATGGAAGCCGTTCAAAATTCAAAATAAACAATTATAAAACAAAAGGAATATGAAAAATAACTGGTAGGTGATGAATGGATAAGCATGGATAACTCATAGTTGATGAATGGATAACTAAGAGTTCATGGCTGATAAATAGAAGAATGTGAGATACAAAAGAAGAATATAAAAAATAATAGACGATTGATAAATGGATAACAGGAAGAATGTGAGTGACAACATGTAGCTAGGCATGGATAACAAAGAGTTTAACCCATTTAACTAGAAGAATATGAGGAATAAAAAAATCAAAATTGTCTTCCATTCCATTGCTATCTATGAGCCCTTTGATCCCTATCGACGTGATCCGACCACAAACTATGTGGATGTGCTAGTATAATTTTCGGGTGTAATACAATGTATGATTTTTCATCTCTAGATGAGAATGATATAGGTGTACTTTCCAGATTGTTTCTATGGAATGATCGATGGTAGTATTCCTTAACATGTCCCTCTCTATCCTCCAATAGAAACCATTGACTTGCATATTAACTCTTACTTTTGATAAATTATTTTCATAATTGATTCTTTCTCTATAATTGTGATTGAAGACAAGGAAACAAATAACTCACAAAGCCCTCATGCATCCTCTAGTAAAGGATGCAAGAGAAATTAGTGCAATTCTATGAAACTCGCATCCACTTTACTACTATATTTTAAGGAGTCACCAAAAGATTGTAGCTTTAAGACCCCATTTTCACCCACAAATAGCAACATGGGTTTGAGAACCATTAATTTTTAGAGCGACCTTCACTAATTTAAAGAACATCTTCTACCCCACAAATAAAAGGCTCACCTTTGTAGTTCCACATCAAAATAGGCCCAAGACCCGTCTCTATCAATCTCTTCAATCAAGTTTTGTTTGTTCTTCTTATGGAAGTTCCTTAAAATACCTATATTGCAAAAGGAGAATGTATCTATCTTCAAAAAGGCTTGAGTTTTTTATGCTAATCAAATTTTCTTAAATATAATGAAGGATAAATCTTTGAAGACCTTTATTATAGTATTTCCACAATATTCCTAAAGAACCTCTTTTACAGTGGTTCTAGCCCAAACATTTTTTAAACCTGTTAAAATTTCTACTTCCTACCATCCTTGTTTTGTATAAGGATAGTACACTACTAATTGTATATTTGATTCTTCGCAACACTTATAGAGGGAGGATCTCCCAAGCTTGGCTCTAGGATCTATTCTTTCTGTATACAAAATTTTGATAATCATGCCAACAAAGATTTTTTTCTTTGTAAGTTTGTTAATCAACTAAAAAAGAGCTTGTAAACACGTATTAAGCTCAACTTTTCTAATAAAACACAAGTTTGAAACAAAATTATTTGATTGTATTTACAATTAATGAGGAGTATACAATTTATGGTTGATTGTTTAGCCATGCACAAATGTTTTAAGAATGAAAATGGAGATCTCTAAATATAGATATAATGAAAATCCCATGCAAGAGACTTTACTCTTTTCAATGGAAATCCCATGCATAAGACTTTACTCTATAATGAATATTAAAGTTTTGAATTTATTTAAATGTTTTGTTTTTCTTGGTGTTGTTCAAACCTTGTATTTTTTTCATTATAATCTTAGTTCACTCGGTTTAATTAAAAGGGGGTCAAGTGCTTTTTGCCTTTATTCGGGAAAATGAATGTATTCCATGCCTTTGGATGGAGCTAAGTGCCTGTCTGAGGACGATACACAAAGGTCCTCATTCCTTCCCTTGATTGGGCCTAACCCAAGGAAGCTCTCAGAACCCTTGCTAAATGAATGATTTTCCATATGTGATCTTGTTAAGTACTACATTGTCATGTGTCTCAGTCCTCCTTTTCCATTGGACTATCATTTCGTGCGAACTATAAAGGTAACTGCGTCCAAAATTTGGCGCCTCGGTTTACTTGCAAGATATTAAACTTCATCAAATTTATACAACAAGAGTATATTAATGTATATGCGTGAATAAAATGCTGCGTAACTTAAGATTAATTCGATAGTCCTAGATAAAGAAATTCTTGATCTAAAATTGATTTAGATAATACTATATTATTATAATTATGATTTGTAACGAAAAAGAAAGGATATCCTAAATATCTCTTTAAATACCACATCAAAAAAGTTAGCAAGTTCAGAATCTATCTGTATCTTGATTAAAACAAAAAACAAAACTACATTAATAAATATTAATAAGCAAGTTCAAAAGATTTTTGGTTGGTCACTATTGGTCGATACCGTTATCATCACCAGCTTCATCAAGAAGATATTTTAATGCCAATTGTTCATTCTTGTCACAGGCCAAATAAACTTGCATAACACGGGCACGTTCAAAGCCCATGGCTTTCAGACGTTTAACTGCCTCACATTCCTCTGGGCTTAGGCTGCTGGCTTGCGCCATTGCTCCACCAAGCTGGTTGATGTCATCACCTTTTACGCGTTTAACTGCAGGTTCAGTACTAACAAGGCGAAGGATTTCATCCAAGTTATCATTAATAACTTCCATCACTCGAGGCCGTTTTTTGCCGAGATTCTGAAGCATGGGCTCCAATATTTTAGGGTTTGCCTGCACCATTGGACGCAGAGCCTGGAATTGTGGGCAACTCCGTAAAAAGTCAATAACCTCAACAAGCAGCTGAGCATTAGTCAAAACCCCACCTCCACTTCTCATGTTGGGGAGACACTGAGGTGCATTAGGTCTAGCCTCAGAGGTGGCCGCTGTTCTAGCTCCAGTCGGCAAACTGGGGAGACCCTGTGGGAAAAGATTTAACGGAACTGCATTAGGCCCAGCCTGAGCTGTTGCAGTAGCTGTAGCTGCGGGAGATGGTGCTGCTTCATTATTTGCATTTGCATCTATATGTGTTGTTCCAGTGGCAACAGTTGGAGAAGATGGGAGCTGAGGTTCTAAAGGCTGCTTGGTTAATGAAGTTCCAGCTGTTGATGGCTTAGTCTTCGATAGCATAACTACGATGAAACTATTCTCAGCAACTTTGTTTTCTTCAAGAGTTGTTTCATTCTTGAGCACCTTCCCCTGGTAAATCAATAACTGCTGTTCAGTTGGATAAGTTTGCACTCCTTTAACTCTTTCTATTTGTTTCTTGGCATTAAGAACTGTATCCGTGGGCTGCACCTCGATATCGAACTTGTTTCCATTCAAAGCTTTGACAGAGATCTTCATTCTCGCGACTACGACTGCACACTGCACACGAAGATAGCAATCCAGTATTTGATGAATAATTATATGTTTGAATTACAAAAACAGTTATATAAATATATGGTGATATGTGCTGTTTTGATAACATGTGACTTTTCATAATTAATATTAAAAATAAAATAAGGATAACATGTGACTTTTCATAATTAATATTAAAAATAAAATAAAACATTGCATATTTGATGACATTTTGAGGGAGCGGTACAAGGATTCGAATGCAAGTCAATGGCAGCAACCACTAGTTGGCTCATGCTGGTGTGTATATCTATGGAACATGATTCTCTTCTCCTAATTGAAGTCTCTTTCCCTAATTATAGTTTCATAGGTTTTGTGATGGGAGTCTTTAATAGATAGTCGTTTAAGTGCATGCAAAAATATGAATAGCATGTTGTATGAAAACAAATTGGGTAAGACTTATTGAAAACAAGTAAAATATGAGTGATGTTGTTTAGTGAGATCCCTTAATGGTTTGCTTTTCACTATTAGTGTGAAATTTGATAATAAAGTCTACATGGGTATGACAATGCATTGTTGCTTCAACAACCAATAACTTGTTAATAGGTGCATTGGGTAGTGACCTTTAGAACAAGATTAATAGTATGTTCAATTTTATGTTGCAAGTGAAAACTTTGAGGTTTGTCAAACACACCTTGATAATCATGTACTATAGTTCGAAGGGATGCAGGCCCCTATTATACTATAATATTCACTTTGAATGGATGCACCACACAAAAATGGCAACAAGATATTCTATAATCATCATCATTCACACTAATTGGTCATTAAGCATTCAATTATTCCCAATAATTACTGAAAATCACCTGCCATGGCCCACCATGGCCCCATTCCTATTACAAGTTGGAGACTTGAGGGAACACTTGGGTAAAAAATTACAAAAATAAAGCACATAAAACCCTAAGGCTTGGTTAACCTGCCCACAATAGACAAACCTATCAACCTTCTTAGGAGTTTAATGCAACTACTAAACTTTTCATGCAACCGGGCATAGATGATGCAATCTTTGCATACTACCAAGCTCAACCAGGTTTATGCCAAATAATGCATTCTCCCTTCCCTGGTTCCTTCTGGAAACAAAACAAGGAGACGCATCTCCGTTTCTAGGGTCAAGAACTCCATCTTGGTCGATGCATACATCATTCACCATATCACCGGTGAAAAACTCTAGTTTTGGCAATAATAACCAACATTCAGTAGATAGTAATAGTCTGGTTTAAGAATACTATTACAAGAGCAAATAAAGACAATTTACAAAATAAATAGTGAGCATACAAAAGAATCAAAGATCACAATAAGATTTTTAACTAACCAAAATCAATAGTCCACTAGATACTTTATGAAACAACCAAGTCTCTTCCCATCTATGCTTTAAGAATAAATATTTAACACAAGCATACACATAACATCAAGAAACAACTTTCTTATTGAGAAAAATCATCTTGCTAGTTATAGTTAACTCTAGAGTTTCACATTCTTAAGGAAATAAAGAATCTTATAGTCACAATTCAAATTACAAGTACAACATATATATATATATATATAAGATGAGACTGTACTCAATAATCCAACAATTTCTAAACAAGATAACCATGCAAGGTTTGCAAACAAATAAAGACAAACTTAAAAGGTGAGAGTTGTAACCTCATCCACTTGCAACTAACATGATTAATTATCCCATTAGATAATATAATGGATACATTTAAACATGTACTTTCTTTCCAAAACCAAAAAGATAAAGTAGAGGCTCGATAACTGTAACCTAGCTCTGATACCACAATGCAATATATCCCAATGCTATACAGCTACCCAAATAAAAATTTGTAGCTAAGAACACCCACATAACACTTCAAATGCTCTACAACTAAACTTAAATACCAAAATACCAACATAGATCCATCTTAAATCTGTATCTATCAAGCACCGAGAGGGATCCAATTTCTTGAGGTGTTATTTTTGTAATGACATTTTATTTGGATTTACATTTTTATTTTATGAGTGAATATGATTTTTTATTTATTTTATTTTTTATTATGGTTTTCTTTTTTATTTTATGAGCCAACATCAAAAAAATTAATTACTTTTTATTTTGGTACATAACGTGAGTTCATTATGTGTAACATGACACATTTCCCCCATACTGGGTTGCAAGCACCTTGCTACTTTGAGTGCAAATAACGTTAGTTTGTTGAGTGTAATGTTACACATCTCCCCCATACTAGATTGTAAGCACCTCCCTACTCTCTGTGCACATAACATTAGTTCGTTATGTGTAACATTACACATCTTTCCCATATTAGGTTGTAAGCACCTCGCTACTCTCGCTGCAATGAATTGAAAAATATTAAAATAAGTTACAATGAGACCATATCAGCTCACTACTACAGAAGCATAATATAATTTAGTGGATAAATATCCCTATTTGTAATTAAACAGTCCTTTAAATAATATTAAGTAACAAAACAAATGATTTATTTCGTCATCTTGACTCAATCTATCGATCTTGACATTACCATACTGATTTCGACCTTGCTGACATCGGCAGTTGGAAGTCAGCAATGCCAAAATAGATTCTAACACAACACTCCTGACCCCCAAAAACCTCAAACAAATGTAATTATTTCTTAAGAAAATTGAGTCAAAACAATAAAAACGTGCACTTCTTTGCTTGAGTTATCCAATGGAATTTTAGAGTAACTTAAAGCTTTAAATTTCATTCCATTAAAACTGATAACATAAATATGAACACTTTAGGCTAAAAAATGCTTAACAATCGATTTACATCTATAAACAATTACAAAATTGGGTAAATATTGGGCAATTTAACAAACTTAACAATCTTCATGATATATAAGGTATCCATAGGACAACCAAGGAACAAACTCCTTTATCCTCCAATACCAAGCATGACGACATTCATACCCAAATGTGCAGTCATTAACTAGTTCCCACAACAAGTCATATATCCATTTCTTTATCAAAACATTTACATTATGCTTAAAAGAATATGAAACTACAATGAACTAAATACTCAACCAATTCCTTCATACAGAAAATCAATTACATCCTTTCAAACCTATTGACTTGGATACCAATGTCCAACTAATGAATAATTCATTCAAATAGAAAACAATAACAACCTTTGGAACCCATTGGATTCTCTGCCAATGTCCACCTAAGGCATCCATCACTTAACTTCATACTTAGCAAGCATCATGAATATGTCATTTAAGCAATTTATTATCAAGAACCTTATAATTTGTCTAACTTGTCATTTAACAAAAACCATTCATACATGAACAACATACACCTCTGGGCCAAATCATATGACATGATTTGTTACATTAATTATTAGTCCAGGTGTTCGTAAACTTGTGAGGTACTATGCACAATATATGCAGAGAAAGTACTTAATGTGATTAAAAAACTAAGCATGCATACACACACATCCAAACTGGGATATTAAGAAAAACTAAAAATAAAGTCTAAGCTCTCATGGAATCAACACTGTCCAACATAGGCTATAAGCAGAATGTAAAATTATCTATAAGGTTTCTCCTATTGATATTTAGTTCCAGAAAAATCTAATCATAAAAAACACACTAGAAAATCTTCAAGCAATAAATGAACCCCTCAGATTAATATTGTCCAGTAATGAGTGCATACTTATAGAAAACCAGATTAATGTATATGAAGAACCAACAATACTTGACAACTCTATTATACCGATATCAACTCATAGATTTTCAAACCAAAACCTTGCAACAAACTTAAAATATTTAAATGGAAAAAATAGACTTTAATTGCATTCTCTAACTCTATGATAACAAAAAGTGCAAATTAATCTTCTATCTATCCTCAAAAATCAAATCTTAAGGCCTTTTAAGATCAACACCATCTATTGCAATGAGATAAAATCCTCAATCAAAATTTCCATGTTAAAAGGATCAATCAATTACCTGACACAACATGCAGAGTCCTTATAGAATTAGGCATTATCCAACATAGTTAAAATAGTGAAATGTGAGATTACTTGTAAACTATGGAACTGTTGATGCCAATTCAAAGGAGAATTAAAATACATGAAATCATTTAAACTATGTCACTATCTAGTGCATTAAATCCCAAACTTCTAATATAATTCCAATGCAGACAGTGAACTTATACTTGCAATGTTGTGACCAAATTCCAATTGTAGAGAATAAACTACTTTCCAAAATAAACCATGACATTCCCAAACATGAGATCAAGATAACTCTAACTATTCAATTATTAATTTATGAACCCCCAATTCTCTGCAATATTGCATAGGATCCTACAGGATAAATGTGAAATGTTGGAAATGAAATTGTCAATGCTTTAATTTCAAATCACACTAATCAAAATATATCCACACATCTAAATTATGAAATGTACACCACACAAATAATAAAAATAAATACACACAGAGGCATTGTTTCTAAGATGAAGGGGGCCCTTCCTTCGCTCTGGAACACACCCATAAATTACTTATCTAACCACACAAAACTGAAAAATTTAAATAAGAATCAAATCATTAATGTCCATTGATAAGAAAAACAATATTACAATGAAATTTCCTTCCTATGCAATTCCATTCATTCCTCAAACCTCCTATCATACATATTAGGTTCAATTTATATGAGTGGAAGAAATTGAATCCCCAAGCTCAAGAAACAGATTTACAAATCTAGCAGAAATTTCTAAAAAAATGGGTTTTATGTGATTTTGGGCAAATTTGGTTTCCCCCTAGCAATATCTCCTAAACAATTTTTAATTTTGGAAAAATTCTCGGTAAATATTTAATATGTTATACTGTGAACAAAACCCATGTTTTATATTTTTCTGATTCGTCTTCATTGCATTGTAAATCGTGCCACAAGTTGTCTATTTGAAAAACTATGCAAATTTAAACCAACTCTTTAACCAAATAAGGTATATAATCTAATGAGTGATGGAAAGTCAATTGAATCATTCCTTTTGGATAGAAAACTATGGAAGGTGTGTTGGACAAAAAAATGAGGCAATTGCCATTTGACTAGCTTTACCCTTTTCCACTTTAAAGTAGAAAAATATAAGTAAGATATGCACACTTCCTATTCCACATAGTCAATAAAGAAGAAGAATCTTATCCAAAATCTATCTAAGTGCTCTCCTAGGAAAAATCATGGCAAGTGTTGACCAAATAATGCAAGTGGTGGCCAACTACCTAGTTTTACACCTAGGAAATTAATCAAGATGACTAATAATGTTATCCAAAGTATAATGATTAGGTTTTGAATATTCCAACATAGGGCATAAAGTTTAGTACTTTATTTGACAAAAAGGAAAAATGATTATGGTTGAGATACCGTAAAATAATCGGGCAATATCTTGGTAATGCACTTGTACTATTGGTCATTGAGGTTGACTGGATATATATGCTGGTTATTGAGTAATAGATATTTTATTCGGATGAAATGGTAAACTTTGAAAACTGGGAATTCTCTCTTTTAATGCTTCAATCACATAAAACTCAAACAATTGGAAAAATTTGATTGAGTGCACTTGGTGATGTCAAATGGAGTAAGTGGGCCCCATCTGACACATGTTTACTTGAGGCTGGTTAATGTGGATGCCACTGTGGTACCCTCACATACGTGTAAACCTTGGACATTTGCGCTTTTGGGTGGAAACAATCTTGGTTTCCCATGAGCGGTATTGACTCCCTAGCTTAGTAGTTTTGCAAACAACCTCCACGACCCGTTACCAATCAAAATACTCCACACATCCCTATTTGTTTTGTGCCAACGGCCTATCAGGAGTGAATCAATGGGTATGTACTTTTTGGGCATGATGTTGATAGGAACCGTCAATCTCTATGCCCCTTTTTTTATTAGCCCGTTGTTACTGCTTATCCTTGTGGTATCTTGTAAGTGCACTATTTATCCTAGCCACTAGATGAATGAATGAATGAATGCTTTTAATAACGTCCATGAGGCTAAGCAGCCTATGGGACCAAAAGAACAAAGCCCTATCTCTTCTCCAAACTCTTTTCTATGACGGATCTTCTGCTACAAAGCTTGACTAGAAGACTTGCAATCTGATTGATCTTATCTTCTTCAAAAAGATGATGCGGGTTGGAGGCCCTTAAACTGTCCTCATATTGAATGCGGATATCCTCGTAGGCTGCACATTCCATAATAAAGTGTCTTTCTATCTCCACCACGCCTTTATTGCAAAAAACACAAGTTCTCTCTCCCCACTCTTCCTTAGGCACCTTCCACCTACCCGTCTCACATCTAATGGTGCCCACGCTAGGCTAAAATTGACTTCTCTATTCTCTAGCCTTTGGTCTCTAGCCCATGATCACGTGCTTAATACTGGGCTAAGCGCTCATCCCTTTATCCCTTTATGTTAAGCACTCATGATACCTATTTTGTCTTGGATTTTAGCTTCTGCGAGCTTAATACCAATTTTTTTTCAACATTTTTATGTACTTGAGAGTTATTTGAGGACCTTAAAAGTCTTAGTACTAACACTCATCATGATCGTTGTTTCATAGATATGGCCCTTAGATCACAACGATGACAATTATGATAACCCTTAATCTCCTAAAATTTAGCACCCTAAATCCCTTACCCCCAACATATAATATAGAAAATATATTATATTAAAATTTTAAAAAAGTTATATATTATATTAAACTTTAAAAAAAATGAAAAATAGAGTGAGACAACATAATGCCCTACACTATTCAAATCCCAAATCATTTTCACCTCATGTACTCTCCTATTCAAAATGTGTGTTTGATAGTTCAACATTAACAAAACCATTGTTCTACCTGTGTCCTATGCGTTATCCAGTAGAAACACAAAAATTGAGCTCCATATAAGCCAAATACGCCAAGGCAACTAAGTGGACTACAGTGGACCAGGAAAGTATGCAATGGACCGAGAAAGGATTAGTGTGGATTACAGTCCATAAGGCAAGGACACACTAGACCAGAGTGGGTGTGATACACTAAATTCGACAATGTCGGTATATGATGTTGATTTATTGTTTTGCAGTGTGTTGTGGTTGTCTGCATAGTTACCAAATTTGGTTGTATAAGGCTTATAAATGCAAAAGTTAGAAAATACGATTCATGTGGTGAATTAGTATATTTATTTTGGTTCAATTAGTTATTCTCAATTCTCTTGCTATCCATGGCCAAATGGAGGGTCAGTGTTTTGATCTCCATTCTTGTCAGCATTGTGGCAAGAACAATCATTCTTCATTTAAAGGTTCAAAACTGAAGACACTTAGAACATAGAATATTCATCATGGGTGGATCACCTCTTAGTGATGGTCATCAACAACCAAGAAAATATATATGTCAAATAGAAGGGTCTATTCATGAGAAATGACACATCTTGTTGTTGAGATACTTCTCACCTTGTTCTTAACATGGGGGAAAATCGACATTTAGAAACCAACGAGGGAGAGCAAGAAAGAATGAATAGTTGATCCATAACCAGAGTTAAATCCAAGTTCTCGAAAGAATAGTTGATCCAAAACCAGATTAAGATAAGGGTGAATCCACAGACCTGGGTAACACTTTTTGGCAAGCGGATTTCGGCAAAAACAAAAAAATGCACTTCGACCGAGGTTTTATCAAGCCCTTGACCGAGGTTTTAATATCTCGATCGAGGTTTTTTCAAGACCTCGACCGAGGTATTAACTCGGTCAAGGTACAGACCTCGACCAAGGTACCTCTGTCAAAAAAATTATAAAAAGAGGCCGTGGGGTCCGCGGCCGTCTTTTTTCAACTTTTTACCTACGGATGCTCGACCGAGAGACAGCGACGGAACAACGACGGAAAGATTGGCACCCCAAAGCAACCCAAGCACCCCGAAGCAACCCAACCTCATCACGATGTCGGAGCCAAGAGGTAACAGTTTAAATAATTGTTTTTCAATTTATAAAATTTGTTTTAAAATTTAGTAAATGTGTGTTTTTATAATTTTGTTTTCAAATTTGATAAATATATGTTTTTATAATTTTCATGTTTAAAATGTGTACCGGCAAGCAGAAATGCTGCCAGATTTTTAAAAATTTGTAGTTAAATTGAATTTTTTTGTTAATTTGTTATAAATATATATAAATTATGCCAACCGGTAGGGTTTATGCTACCGGTTTAATTTTAAAATCTGTCCCACGCAAGCCGAAATGTTGCTCGATTTTTTTCAATCCTCCATGAATTCATAGAGGATTGAAAAAAATTGGGCAGAATTCCGGCTTGCCCGGGACACATTTCAAAATTAAACCGGTAGCATAAACCCTAAACCCTAAACCCTACCGATAGGGTTTATGCTACCGGTTGCATAGTTTAATTTTGAAATTTTGAAACCCTAAACCCTAAACCGGTAGCATAAACCCTACCGGTAGGGTTTATGCTACCGGTACACATTTCAAAATTAAACCGGTAGTATAAACCCTACCGGTTGACATAAAAAATCGGGCAGCATTTCGGCTTTCCTAGGACACATTTCAAAATTAAACCGGTAGCATAAACCGGTAGGGTTTATGCTACCGGTTGCATAAACCCTACCGGTTTATGCTACCGGTTTAATTTTGAAATGTGTCCTAGGAAAGCCGAAATGCTGCCCGATTTTTTATGTCAACCGGTAGGGTTTATGCTACCGGTTTAATTTTGAAATGTGTCCCGGGCAAGCCGAAATGCTGCCCTATTTTTTTCAATCCTCCGTGAATTCACGGAGGATTGAAAAAAATCCATAAAACACCAACTAAACAAACCTATATGAACCATAGAGACAATTAATCAACTGTAGGCCCGAGACAAATAATAAATTTTTTATAAAAATTTATTTGAAATTGGTTAATAAGTTATAATATTAATAAAAAATTCCCATACCCCACCCCCTTTTTTCAAAACATAAATTAAACCTACCATTTAATCTGACCTCACTAACCCTACTTAACCCCCCTCAATATTATTACCTTACCCCTTACTAACCCTATTCACCCCTTAGACAAATCATAAGGGTAGTCTAAATTATTTAGAAAAAAATAATTTTTCAAACTATTATTTATAGTATTTATGGGTTGAATTTACATTTAATTTATTTT
>LPNX010870601.1:106463-243871 GCA_001517045.1 Pseudotsuga menziesii
CTTGTAGGGACCATATAACTTCAATACATTTTTTTGGTGGCGTTATTTTTTACTGATGTTTTCTTATAAGGTCGAAGGAAAAGAAACTCTTGGTTTCCTTTTACAAATCAACATTGTGATAAATATTGATGAACATATCATTTGATTCTATTTTGAGCCAAGGATAACTAAGTTTTGCTTCAGAGTGTGGAGAATATATTATCTAGTGCGAAGTGTTCTATCTACTGCATGAAAATTAGATGTTATCGGTAAAAGGGAAACATATTACAAGTTTGTTTAGTGTAATATCACTGACCCAGAACCCTAGTTTATTGGGTTCAAAGGAACTAAAAAATGTGAATTTTGCCTTCCCAGCCCTTTTCTGCCTCCCGAGGAATCCGCCAGGGGGACCCCCTGTCTCCCTTTTTGTTCATAATCATTGCTGAAGGCCTGGGGAGATTGCTTCGTGATATGCAGAGTACAGGGCAGATCAAGGGTCTCTCTCTCTGTGAAGGTATGCCATCTCAAACGCACCAACAATTTGTTGATGACACCATGTTAATGGGACCCTCTTCGGTCCATGAAGCTAGGGGTATCAAGCAGGGACTAGATTTGTTCCTTCTAGCCAGTGGGCTGGAAATCAATAAAGAGAAGTCCCAGGTCTTCTTCTTTAACACTTCATGGGTGGCCAAAAGGAACATTCTGCGCATCCTGGAGTTTAAGGAAGGAACTCTGCCCTCGAAATATTTGGGAGCTCCGCTCACAGAATCCACCATTAAGCAAATATCGTGGAAGGAACTGTTGGACAAAATGAAGCAGAAACTGAACCACTGGACCTTTCGAGCTCTAAATTTCCCAAGTCGAATGGTCCTGGTCAAGGCTGTCCTTCAAGCCCTGCCTCTATACCTCTTTTCAGTGCTCTATGCACCCAAAGCTGTGCTGAAAAAGATTAGGAGCATCCAAAGGAATTTCCTATGGGGAAGTAGTGAGGACCGACGGAAGTGGGCCCTGGTAGATCGGAAGACGATCTGCTCCCTAAAAGAGGCAGGGGGACTGGGCTTCAAGGACCCGCTCAGCAGCAACAGGGTGATGGGAGCAAAGATTTGGTGGAGGTGGGTCACCCACACCTCCGAACCATGGGCAATTCTTTGGCATCACAAGTATGCCCACCTATGGCCAAAAAATCAGCTGATTCGGTTTGATCTCAACCCTCTAGGTTCCCACATATGGAGGGCGGCCCAACAGAACCGAGATTTGATCCAAAAGCATAGCTTTTGGGAAATTCGAGACGGCAAGGAAGCCTTCTTCTGGACAGACGCTTGGCAACAGAAACCAAGGCTGGTAGAGTTAGCGGGCTTCGATGATCCTCAACCTCTTCTATATTAGCATAGCCACGCAAAAGTTAGAGACTTGTGGGTTATCCCTGGCCATGATCACGTTCATAGGACCTGGTTTCCGACAGAGTGGTGGCAGCGCCTTCTTCCTGCGGACAGGAGTGTGGAGTTCCTAAAGGAACTCACCAGTCAAAATATACCCTGGGTAGAGAGTTTGGATGTCATCCGTTGGGGGTATACAAACAATGGATCCTTCTCGATAAAAGAGGCCTTTCGCATCCAACAATGCAGTGAGGGTATTTGACAGGAGGAGAAATGGAAGAAAATATGGCACCATAACCTCTAGCCAAAAATTGCTTCCTTTTGTTGGCTTCTACTCCGAAGAAGAATCCTTACGTGGGATAACCTGCTAAAAAGAGGCATGACTGGGCCTTCCAGGTGTGTCTTGTGTTCCTCAGCTTCCAAAACTATGAATCATCTCCTTGATGAATGCTATTTTGCATCTGAGGTATGGGACAGAGGAGAGCAACGGTTCAGACAAGGGGCCCGTGTGAAAGGAAATCCATCTGAAACTATTGCCAGCTGGCCCCCAAAGGTGTTCAAGAATGCTATCTTGAATCGACTATGGGAGCTCTTCCCTGGCTTCTTGGTCTGGGAAATATGGAAAGAACACAATGGCAGAATCTTTGAGGAGAAAGGGCGACCTCCAGAAAAATTGTGGCTCAATATTGAGCTACACCTTAGAGAAACTCTAGGGCTCACGCGGTGGACAGGGGAGGACTTCAAAGCTAGCATCCAGGAACGTCTGATTTTGAACGAATGGGGCGTCACTACTATCCCAGCTTATCAAGGCAGGAACCTGGCTATATCTCAGGCAAGTAACAGCCCGGACTATTGGTCACCCCCCGGGTCAGGATCTATTAAGTTAAACTTTGACGGGGCTGCACAAGGTAATCTCGGGCCGGCCGATTATGGGGGAGTGGCTCGTGATCACAAGGGGCACGTGATGTGGGTTTATTGGGGAGATCTGGGCGAGAGCTCCAATAACTTTGCAGAACTGGAAGGCTTAGTTCATGGTCTTCGCTGGGTGAATATCAATGGGTGGTCTCCATTGCTGGTTGAAGGTGACTCTTGCCTTATCATCGACCTAGCAACCAGACTTCAAGCTGGTTCATCGACCTCCAAAGTCTCCCGCAACTAGCGATGGGAGAGTAGAGTTAAGGAACTGTCTCACATTCTCCATTCGGCTCCCGCCATCACCTTTATGCACGTTTGACGGAAGGGCAACAAAGTTGCAGACGCAGCGGCCAACAAGGGCGTGGGGGCAGGGACCTCCTTTCAGGAAATCTTATCCACTCCAGTGGAGGATTTGGAGTTTTTCCAACGCTGTCAATCGTTGGCGGAGGCCAATTATCATTGCCAGTGATTTCGGTTTGTAATCTTTGAGCTGGTTATGCTCGTGTCAATGATATCGGCTGGTAATCCTATCATTTTTGTCAGTCAAGTGGTCATTTTTGATTTACCAGTTTATGTATAGCGAAACCCAGCCTTGTCCTGGATCAGGTAGTTATTGCCTCCAGTCAGATTGGAACATTTTGAAAATCTGGTGGGGGATGGTCAGGACTGTTGGTTATATACTGTGTATAGACTCGCTGGCTATCATTAGCAGCAAGCACGGGGAGGAGAGGCACCCTGGCGTCACCATTTTTGTACATTATTTTTGTATTTTGATTGACTAATAGAAGGATTCTCTGCTTATTAACACACAAAAAAAAATAAACAAGAATAAGTAAACTAAATAAGGGAACTAGAAGGATTGGTTTGAGTTCTGTAATTGTTAACTAAAGACTTAAAAATAAGAAAATGTAATCTCCAAAGTTGACTCATTAGAACTTGTCTATGAAACTATGCTAGTTGGACTAAGTTGTAAGAGGTTTTGAATTGAATCGATGTGGTTCACTTGAGCTCTTAACGAGTTGAAAAATTAGCGTAGAATTGGGGAATAAATTCTTCGAAATTTTGGTTTATATGACCACATATTTTCCTCATGGTATGGTTAAGTTATTAGATAAACAAACTAATAATTAAAATCCATGAAAATGCTGTAAAAATTGTTGATCAAAAAGTCAAATTGTGGCCTTAGTCATTGTCATAAAAATGGACAAATGTTAACTATCATATTTATCTTGATCGTCGATTACTGTTTCAATGAGTAATCATGACCATTGATAACTAGGATGATGAGTCGGTTCTGACTACCGAATTTCGATGTGTCGACATTGAAAATCAAAAGTTTGGAGTGAAAATCATATTTCACTCTCGGGCTTTTGCTCCAAGGGACCTCGACCAAGCTAATATCTCGGTCGAGGTATTAACAAGACCTCGACCGAGGGTTTGTTAAACCCTCGGTCGAGGGCTTTACAAACCCTCGGTTGAGGTCTTGTTAATACCTCGACCGAGGTATTTAAATACCTCGGTCGAGGGCTTAAAAAAATAGACTTAGCCCTCATTCAAACAAATGGAAAATTTCTTGTGCCTTGGAGAGGTGTAAACCATGCCATTCCTAGCACATAACTGAGCGGAGTTGATACCGATAAATTCACCAACGAATCTTCTATCCATTGAGGTATCATACACGCATTTTGGCATTCATATGATATTATTTTTTTAATTACTTCTAAAATTTATACTTAGAAAACCACACTGCAACTTCAAAGCAGCTCAAAGAAAAATCCGCAGAGTTAAAAATACACAGCCAAATTTTTTTTAAAAATGAACAAATCACATATCGACGTGTCCTCTTCAAAAGGGTATGTTTGGTTTTTCAATTTTTGAAAAAATAGAAAAAATTCCTTTACGTGGACAAATATGTGTTTAAAACGATGCTGAAATCGAATGTGGTCACTTTCGAAAAATAATAAATAATTGTATAATGTGAAAAAAATTAACAAAAAAATATGCACATCACACTGCATTTTATGTAGATCATGCTCATATATTTATTTTTTTTAAATTATTAATGCAAGATTGAATTACTCTACGTGGACACGAGCCACTTATTAGCTTCTTCAAAATTTTAAGGTCACACAGTTCATTAAATGCAGAAATTCACACATTAAATGACATCGGAATATTTTAAAAAAAATATCACTATGAAGCCAACATAATATTCTACAATTTGTTTTTTTACTGCAAATCAAAATTCATATGGCATATATCCGTTTTGAGGGCTTCTATCTAGCACATGAGTAAAAAATCAAGTTTTCATCGCCAAATTTGGCCAAAAAGTGTTACCCATCTTCATGGAATCACCCATAAAAGTTCCATATTTGGTTTGTGGCCATCCTTAAACCAACTTTTAGTAGAATAAATAAAACTTCTGCTAGCCTTCAAAATGTTCAAGGAACCTATGAGCCTTAGATTCAAGTTCTAGATTCGTATGTGGCCAACACAAAGCCACCATTTTCAGATAAACCCTTTTTTCATAAGAACAAACCAACTTCTATATAAATGAAATGGTGAATAATAAGATTGTAAAGTAAGAAATGTTCAACCATTGTTAGCTATTCACTTCTAGTTTTCAACTCACTACATTTTGCTTGACACATTGATTGTCTGGAATTTTAGTGGTGCCTTTTTTAGAAGATCTTCATCAAAACTCATGAAGTTTTATGATGCGTTTTATGTTTAAGACTCAAACAAACTTATGATTAAGGGATATTTTTATAAATAAACCTAATATAAGTCCTAAACACACTTTAACACATTCATTTATGATGTGGTTACCCAATGTGTAATGTAAATGTATTATTTTATACATGCTAATGATATGCTCTATGCTATCCTTCTTCGCCATAAGATTATGTTCTTGTTTTGTGGATCTTCAAATTCATGTGTATGTTGTATTTTTATTTATTTACGTCGATCTATTTTATATTGTGTTATACTTATAATTACAAATTACAATTTTAGTTATAATTGCAAGTTACAATCTCAATCAAATTAGAATTGACAGTTATGATTACAATTTCACAATTACAGTTACATCTACAAATCATAATCCTTTAAATTACAAACTATAGGGACAACTACAAATTTACAATCAGAAATTCCATTTACAATTACAATCAAAACTTGCAAATTAAAATTACAAATTTGCAATTACATTTACAAATTACAAAATTAGTTTGCAATGCTCTTATTGAAACATGACAGAATTTGTCATTGTTGCAACCATTTGAATTCTTGAGGTTCTTGGTGCCACAATAATAGTTGCAGTTTCATTTCTTGATTTGTAAAACGAAGATAACGCCTTTGATAATATTTTCTATTATAGTCTCATGTTTCCTTTTACTTTTAACATCTTGAAAGCCAAACAACTTTGTGGTATATTTCAGTTTTTTTTATATGTTTATCAATCCATGTTGGATTTGAGCTTGTGTAATCATTGAATGTTGTTCAAAATATGACTTACTTATGCTACTAAAATGCTCTCTAATTGTCCGATCAGGGATTGGGTTCCCAAAATATTCTCATGTGACAACATCCAAACCTTCTAATTAATTTACACCCATTCCCAACCCATTGCAATTTCCAACTATTCATGAAATGTGAGAGGGCACATGGTATTGTCACTACAACAAATCCTGGAATTAGCATCCCATTTAGCATCCATTTTTAGTGTAATTGTTTTTACATTAAGTGGTCAAACTAGACGCTAAATGGGACGCGTCATGGACAAAACTTAAAGCTTCTCAGAAAACGTCTTTTTTTGCATCCTAGATAGCATCCTTTATGATGTCCAAAATAATGTCTATTTTTTTGCTTCCAAAACAGCGTCCAACTTTGCTTCCTAAACAACGTCGAGGTTTTCTTCCTAAATAGCGTCCTATTTTTCTTCCTAGAGAGTGTCTGCTTTTTCTTCCTAAATGACATCCCCATTAGCACCATATTTTCATCCAATATTACATCCATTTGTGCTACCACTTTAGCATCTCATTTTCCACCATGTTTTACTTTCAAATATGTTCCAATTTTGCACCGAAAATTAGCCACCAAAAATGTCATTTGGTAATTTATATGTGAATTTTGGTCATTTTATTTGGTCACTTATCTCTCATGTTTTGTCACTAATTTATTCATTTTTAACCAACATTGCAATATCATTAGGGCACGGAGGAATTGAACCACCAACCTCCTGCTTGAAAGGCAGACTCTCTTCCCTTGAGATAACACCCTTTAAGAATTTGAGAACCTAACTTATAGAGTACTCTATAATAGTAAAAAACACCAATACATTCCTTTAAGTATCTAATCGCTGGAAAAGGAGGATAGGTTGCATAAGTTCATAAAATATTATCAAGCAAGTTATGAAAACCATGCACATAGATATGGATTCAAACATGTCACCAATAAGATTTGAACTTGGGAATTATCCCCGCCAAATATTTTCCAATCTACAAGTTGGCTTTGAAGTGCAAATCTCTATATTGATGTATTAGCATCCTCACTCACTATACATTAACATCACTGGTCATTTTAGTGTCATGTCCTGTGTGCCTTCTTTGGCTTGTGGTTGTTATCTCTGTGATGACTACAATAATCGCAAGTATACCTATTTTAGTAGCATATCCCTGTATTGGGATACCATACCACAATATTAATCTTCTCCTTCCTCCTATGATTACTTCCCATTTCTATAGATGCATAATATAGTAAGTCGTGACGCATGTCTCTATTGAAGTCAAGATATAAAGCCAACACATATTCCTAGTGAAGTTAGGATGGACAAATCACTTAGGACCATCTATAGCATAAAAAAACATGTCAAGAAGATTTTTTGGATAGTTAAAGGAAGAGGATAAATTATCATCCCTAGATATATGGAACAAAGTCCAAAAAAAAAGAAATATACATTGGAAACATATACACCATGCATAATGAACAATAATGAGAGGAAAATGTGTGTCTGCCAACATATGCGTTCATGAACAAACAAGTTTGGTCGAATGATATCTTTAGAGTTAACGAGGAAAATTTCACCAATATAGAGATGATTCATGGGAACATAGACACTGTAGTGTTCTTCATCTCCACTCTCAACCTGCATACGATAAATGGAGAAAAATAAGAATTGCCTTCAATACAAATTGAAATAATAGTTAAATTATAATAATTTCAAAATACACTACATGTTTAAAAATAAACATGAAGTTTGATTGCATTTTATGATGTCAATAGTCATCTACAAATAGATATCAATTTGTAGATATCCAATAGACCCTTCCCATATGTCACTCAATTTCAGTATCTGTGTAGAATAGTTGGCATTAAGTCAACTTCAAGGATATATAGACTCTAGAGCATAAACAAGTACTTGAATGACAAGTGATGATGTTATAAAACCAAATGCATATTCCCCTACATGTGAATTACTAATAATTGCAACCTCTTTGAAGGCCCTTGTGTTTTGGTCTGCAAAGAATAAGCTATGAATAAGCTTTAAAATAACTTTCTAACAAAATAAAAAATTACCACCTTATCCACTATCAAAACTTAGACTCTTCAATTAATATTGCATGTATGATGTATCCACAAATTAATACCTTAACTTTTGTTGAATTTGACCGATATATATCTCAATGAATGGAAAGCTAGAAAACCCTTATATTTCAATATATGGAAAAGATTCAGAAATTAAATCAGATATATTTTCTAAAACGTCAAATAGGATTGAGAAAATAATGACATGTTTTGGAGCCATGAATGCATACATCTATTGAAATTTGGGTATAAATTTTAGGAAAACGAGACTTTACCTAAGTGTCGGTTAGGTGACCTTTTCCATACTTGATACTTGATTATACAATAAAACACATTTCTAAAATGTAATTGTCCTAAAGGAAATGCAAAATACCATATCACGCTTACAATGATCAAAGTCAAAATAAAAACTTCCATGTGTACCTCTTAAAAGGGATTTATACAGTCTAACAAGCCAACAATATATTTTGTAAATCCAACGTATGATGTCTAATCTCAGTAATACCTGGAGAAATGGAAGCACTATTTGCTTTGAGGCTGAGTAGATATGTTTTATGAGAGAAATTTTCTTTAGGCTGAGTAGATATGTTTTACGAGAGAAATTTTCTTTAGGCTGAGTGGGTTTTTTCTTTGTTGTTGCTACCTTGGTGGATCCTCTAAATGGACAAGCATATTGACAAAAATATGGGGATATGTAGCTCACCCACCTAATTACAAAACATTGTGAAAATCCTAGTGCCTTGCATTAAGAATTAGTTACCATATATAGGTTGTATAAAATGTGGAAATGTGGCCCTAGTTTCCCATTTTTCAAAAGGAAATGGCTCAAAATTTCCCCCCTTTACTCCCATTTAAGTTGATTTGCAGCCCTGTTAGGGTCATTGTTTTGAAAATCGGTCAAATCAGACTCGAACTCAATCAAGTGACCAATTCTATACCGAACCAATCAACTCAACCGAACTTGGTTGATACCTGACCTAAACCAACCAAGTTTCCTATGTCAACGTGTGTGTGTTCATGGACTAAAAAAAACTCTTAATTTTGTTTTTTTAATATTTATTAATCTAACCCTAACCCTAAATGGTAATACTAAATATAATATAATCCACTTGAACAAGTTGACCTTGAACCAAGCCAAGTTAGTCTGCAGATCAAATCAAGTGGCTAGTTCGATATCGAACTAGTCAACTCAACTGAAACTAGTTGAATCTTGACCTGAACCAAACAAGTTTTCTATTTCAACGCGTATTAGTTAATGGACTCAAAAAATTTCTTAATTTTGGTTTTTTTAAATATTTCTTAATCTAACCCTAATACTAAATCGTAATACTAAATACAATCTAATCTACTCTACTCTATATTGTAGCATTTAATAATACTAAATTCTTCAAGTACATGGAAAAATGTCTTCAAACTTCAATGAAGAGATGTTGCAAAAAACATGGACACACCATACTACTGGTATAGGTTAACACACATTATATACTACTACTTTGGCATAAAAACACCCTTTCACTATTACTTATTTGATTCTAATAACTTGGAATTCCTTTTATAGGTATTAATTAAAACATAGTGGCTCTCTACACATACATGTTTACTATGGTTAGAAAGCACTACAAACATGTTAAAACCAGATTGGAAATATCCAAAACAAGCTAATGATGCATAGAGATTATTTCATAAATATGTGATAAAGTGGGATCATAAAGAAAACCATGACACATTATATACATCCATCACTCCAATGAGGATGACCCTTTTTTACTAGATACAAAAGAAATATTTTCATTCAACCCACCAATTGACTATGATCAACTCCTAAATTGAATACAATGACATACAAAATTCAGTGCGAATTTATTCTTGAGTATAAATGGAAATGAGATTAAATGATTTTTTAAATGCCCTTGGAAGGTATAGTCAGAGTCATCATTCCACATTGATAGAAAATGACATAAAACATATCAACCAAGACATAATCATGATTGAGGGAACATTCATACTCATAATATACTTATGATGTGGTAAGCAAATTTGAATTGCTAACCAGATCTGTATCATAAGCAACATTGAGGTACATTATTGAATGTTCTTCTGTAAGATTCCTATCCAATCTAATTCCAGGCATTTCCCAAATTACCAGATAAGATGACTGCTAAGATGTACCAAAATTGATTTTCATTAACTACTTGCTGTAGAATGACACTCACTGGTTGGAATCTGCTTAAATAGGTTCAATGCACTTGAATATCTTGCCCCACACTTGATCAATTTGGATTGAATGTCAACATGAGTTTCTGAGTGTTGTAGGCACTATGACTTTTATGTTTGGGTTTGTTTGAGGCTTGACAACATGTTTATACCAGGCTCAAGAGGACCATTATAAAAAGAGAACATGATAGACATATCCATAAACATGAATGTAATTCAAATCTAATACACAATGAATGTTCAAACCAGATTTCAAGAAGAAGGTTATTGTTGTATATTTAAGGCATTGAACATACAACATAATGGTGCTTGGTCTTGGAAAATTGATAGCATGAAAACTATATGGAAGAAGTGCATTATTGAATGTTCTTCTGCAATATTCCTATCCAATCTAACCCCAAACATTTCCCAAACTACAAGACAATATGACTGCTAAGATGTACCAAAATTGATTTTCATTAACTACTTGATGTAGAATGACACTCATTGGTTTGGAATCTACTTATAGGTTCAATGGACTTGAAGATCTTTCCCCACACTTGACCAATTTGGACTGAATATCAACATGAGTTTCTGAGTGTTGTAGGCAATATGACTTTTATGTTTGGGTTTGTTTGAGGCTTGACAACATGTTTATACCAGGCTCAAGAGGACCATTATAAAAAGAGAACATGATAGACATATCCATAAACATGAATGCAATTCAAATATAATACACAATGAATGTTCAAACTAGATTTCAAGAAGAAGGTTACTATTGTAGATTTAATTCATTAACATACCACATAATGGTGCTTGGTCTTGGAAAATTGATAGCATGAAAACTATATGGAAGAAGTACCTATTTTCAAAGCAAGGAAGGATTTGTACAAGGCTAGAAATGATTGATATATGCAATATAGTCACTTAGAATGTCTCACCAGAATTCAATAGTTGGAATCCTATAGCATACATCGATTACTCTTCTCTTGGTACGTCTTCAGCAACATCAATGGGAGTCGATTCCCATTTTCAATCAGCAGATGGAGTGCACAAAAAATGGTAGTTTTATTCCTTTTTGCACCTACATCCTCCTTCCTAATTGATCATCTTTCATAAAGATTCCCTCAATATTATTTTGCAGTAGTGAATAAACCAACCAAATTCCCCACTATTTTTTCCAATCGTGATAAAGTACTCTTTTACAACTCAACTTTGGATGTGTTGCAGATGGTGTCCCCTTTCCACTATTTTTTCTTCCAATGGTATTCATAGCAATGGTAAATAAACAACGTGTTGGATAAACAAAGTTATATATATATATATATATATATATATATAATAACAACCTTCACTAAGAGACGATTTTGTCCAGAAGTTTCCCTGACAATAACAACCATATATTTCCGAATAGAATCAAACTCCAACAAAGCCAACCTCTTTGATATTTGTATCCACCAATCATAGTTACCTATAAATATTCATAAAAAATCTAAAGATGAGGCTCAAGCATTGTAGATATAAATCCATTATACAATGCATTGCTGTAAAAAGACAAGAATTTTAAATACTAAATATCTTATTAGAGAAGATCATGGGAATAAATACTCACATAATTTCATTGTGCCACCATTTGCAATAACACTTTCATCACCTGTCTTTAGACTTGGAACTCTAATCTCTTCAACCAAGACCTTCATACACAAGATGTTGAGATAGAAGTTAGAATGATAAAAATCAGATGATTTCTTCGAGAGACCCACAGAACCATAAAATCATAATTTTGTATCTCAATTAAAAAGAGTGCTAGGGTGTTTTTTCTTCCCCTTTACAGTATAATTTACAAACTTGATTCTTCATTCCTTCCATTATTCCTCTGCAAAATGCTCTTTCATTACCGATTTAATTACTTCCAATTTGACCCTGACATTTATGATTTTATCATGGTAAAACATAACCTGACAACTGATATAAACAAAAAAATCATTTATCTAAGTACTAACTTTGAAATAAACATACGAATGTAAAAGAAAAGCATGAGCAACTCACTTGAAATCATATCCATGAAGTTTCTCCATACCCTCAGGTGCCATCCTATACAACATATAACCAATAATAAAATGGATATGATAGTTTTTCAATACAAATAAACATTAATGTTCATCAACAATGTGTTGAGGCCTGGAAACTCACAGGAAACAACAGCAAGGGATTCTCCCTAGTCAACATTCCCAACTAGCCCGTGACTGTTTGGTGTAGGGAATCCGTCCAGTTTGCAGTCCAGCTACCGTAGGTCAAGTAATAAAAATAAAAATGTTTTACCGGTTGCGGCCCAGTCCACCGTGTATATTTTGTATTTTTTATTCTAAATATGATATGCAAGTGTCTACCTAACATGCAGATTGATTGAGAATGCAAGGAGTGTTCACAATGTGATGCATAGGTTCTTACCTCTCGTCTTAGGCTCTAATTCATCTAAATCACACACAGCAAGAATTTAAATCTAACTACCTACCTGTCCCCATGGAGCAAGATTGTCACTTATTAATGAGTAATGTATCTTGTGCATGCATTATAAAGAGAAATTACAGATTGCTGATACTTCTTCCAAAACACATGAACAATTAAAGATATTTAAACAACCAGATAGCCAATTGCTTATGAACAAAATTCATTACTCATGGTGGTAATTTTCATAAAATGAACCAGAATTCATTCAAACAAGAACATAGGTCCTAAGAGTTAGAACGATATCACAGTTAATGAACAAAAAGCTAAAAATGAAATAGTTCCCCTTCAACAAATCCATAGCATAACATTTGAACATCCCACCAAGCTTTCTCCAACAGACAAACTATAATTATCTATTGCAAAAGGAAATAGTTCTTCTTACAATATGTCTTCACTAATCTAACTGGAAAAAAATCCCTTTTCTTATCTAAATCTCCTATATTTATACAAGAACAATCAAACTGTTGGGCTGCCCATGAATGACTCTTGGGCTTCCTCCAACCATTTAGTCTCCCAATTTTGTTTTCTTATTAGTGCTCATGATTCGCGTAATACGTTACATTTTGGATTAAGATTAACGAGTACATCATAGAATCGGGCCAACTTAGTGACTCACGGGCCCTTTCCCGAGCCTGGGCTTCTATCGTCACCGATTCTACCTTGTCTTTATTTGATTTCAGAAAACTCTGTTTGTTACTCTTCAGTCAACTCTCCTCAGCTTTATCCTTCAGTTAGGTCTCCTTGCCACCGTAATCTGAGAGATCCTTTTGAGTCCATCTGCATAATTTAACAACTAATTAGGAATGCATCTTTTCAGCCATAATAAAATTGATCAACAAAATGAGGTCCTGTACTGCGCTTTTGCTGCACAACCTTTAACTTGAAGCAAAAACCCCACTGCCGCCCAAATAAAGTTAAAAATTCACAAAAGGTGGGAAAACCTTATCGGTAGCTTGAAACATTAAACATCAGGAAGATAGTTCAAGGAACATCTGCAATGGAGAGCTTCAAACGGACAATGAGTTCTGTAGGACCACTAATCCTATTAGCGTTCGGAAGGCTAAACACTAAAGCATCGGGCGAGGATTCCTCTTTGGTGACTAGGGCGACATAGTGCTGGGGGGTTAGCGAAGTACGCAGCCAAAATGGAGGAAGATGAAAAGACTACGGACTCCGCGGTGAATAAAAAATAATCGGCGAAACCAAACAAAACATCAGTGGGTGGAGCGGCTACAAAAATAGATACTTAGTTTACTCGAGAGCCGCAATGGCGGAAGGAAATCAGACTACCACCCTCGATCAAAGTCATAAAACCTTCTGAAAATGCAAAACAAGTCAAAACATGACATCGGAGAATCCCAAACTATCCAGCAAAACACTTATTGTCCAGCTTCCGCAATGGAGGTTCCATAAGGAAAGATGGCTCCGAAGCGTTAATGTTTGAATGGCCTCCAAAAAAATAAAAAAATAAACGCTAAGTTCCAACAGACCTTCAGCCAGGTAGCGACAAAAACTTGCTTTACCTCCAGAACGGCGACAAAAACAACGAAAAAGAATTCCGAAAGAAAGAGATCACCAATCAAACAGGCAAAGTCCAACAGTTTCAGACATGAGCAAATTTCTGAAAAGCACAAAAACAGTTGTCCTCAAAATAATTCAACTTGCAGCAGTGAGAAAACAAACATAATTCATGAATCCAAACAAAATTAGGCAATATAAACTAAAAGGAGGGTCCAAAATTTTTTAAAATTTGGGAAAATAGTTGCAGCTGCAACAATTGGTGACTATCTAGTGAACCCAGATCTTTGGATAAT
The DNA here is from genome assembly GCA_001517045.1 of Pseudotsuga menziesii. Taxonomy (NCBI): domain Eukaryota; kingdom Viridiplantae; phylum Streptophyta; class Pinopsida; order Pinales; family Pinaceae; genus Pseudotsuga; species Pseudotsuga menziesii. The sequence continues at coordinate 120,838 of LPNX010870601.1, forward strand.
TTCTTCCTTAAGTATCAGACTGTTTGACAATAAAACCAATATGTTGAATTCTTCCAGATGTATGGATTTCCCAAATGGAAAATATATGTACTTTTAATCATTGATGATAGTCCAATTAAGGAGAAGGGAAACCAAGACTTCAATGTCAAGATAATTCTCTCGAGGCCAGGAGGTGAGTTTCATTTCTTACTTTTGTCTTCGGGTAGCTTCCAACTTGAGCACCACAGGATTGTAACATATGGTAAACAACAATATTCATTTGTTCCTCATTCCCATGTCGTTTTGCACTTTTGTGCTTTTAATTATTTTTTTGTTCTTTGCATATATATGAGTCCTCATGCATGCCTTTCTTTCTGAAATTTATATTCATGCTCTTCTATCCATAGTGTCCTTTTGTGTGAGAGATATATTTAACTTTCAGCTCATGGATGGAGAAGAAACTTTGGCAATTTAGTGCTCATGTGGTTCATTACTTCCTTTCGATGCATAATGCTTTCATAGGAGTTCTCAACCCTTATTTTCCTTTTGGCTTTCAATTCTTGACATGGGATCATTTATGTATAACATGTTGTTTACCTTGCTTCCTTTCCGTGGGTCTTTCGCTGTCACCCCCTAGGACATTTTAAATGTTTGATGGATGGAGCCTCAAAATAGTATTCCAGACCTTTTGATCCAGGTTTACTTTACAAGGATTGAGTAGGACTTCAATGTGTTCATAGCCATTCAGGAAAACTACTAAACTAGAAGAACTTCTTTCAGATAAAACAATAGTACACAGTCTTATATTAAAGGACTTTCATTACTCCAGAACTCTGACATTCCCCAGGCAATCAAAAGTTTGCCTCTTGCTTATTGAAATCGGTCAAGACCTAAACTACAACAAAATAGAAATAAAACCAACAAAAAATAAACAACCAAAACAAAATAATTATGTACACGACAAAAGAGCAAAATGAAACTCAGGAAAAATAAGGTTTGAGGACTAAACCATTTACTGGTAAGTTCTCTTCCCACCCCTGTAGATCCTGCAATTTATAGGTTGAGGGGCCAAGCTTTGCAGCAATCTGGAAAGGGCCTATCCATAGCTATTGGAATTTCGTGTGTTTTCCTTTCTCATCATGGGGATGATCCCACTTGAGAACCAAGTCTCCCATCTCAAATTATTTTGTACCAGCTTTGTGTTTATCAAACCATCTCTTTACTACTTCCTGTTGTTGTTTAAAACGTTCTCTAGCCTTGGCTCTAGACTCTTCTGCCTTCAAAAGATTGTGTATCCTCATTTGCAAAATTTCATTATTTGATCCTCTGGATTCCTGGGCGATTATGGAAGAGGGTAGCATGATGTTGGGGGGTAGAATGGCCTCTTTTCCATAAACAAGGGTATACGGGGACACACCTAAAGCAGTCTTGGGGGTGACCCTATCAGCCCACAAAGCATTTGGTAATGCTGAGTGCCAGCTCCTCTGATTTTTTATCACCATCTTTTTTTAAATCCTAATAAGATTCTTGTTCGTAGATTCAGCCAACCCATTTCCCTGATGATAGTAATTTGCAGATTAATGTAATTTAATTCCCTTTTCATGAGCAAATGAAGTTAATTTAATCAAGGAAAAGTAAGTAGCATTATCAAAAACTAAAGAAATTGGAACTCCAAACCTGGTCATAATATGATCTTGCAGGAAATCCATAACCGCATCTTCATTTACTTTACGCAATGGAATGGCTTCAACCCAATGAGTGAAGTAGTCAGTTGCTGTCAGAATATATTTTTGTTGCAAAGAATAATTTGGCTTTATCTCTCCAATGATGTCTATCCCCCACTGGTCAAAAGGTTCTGTTATCATAACAGGCTTTAATGGTCCTGCCGCTTTAACTTGTCTTCCACCACACCTTTGGCAGACGTCGCACTTTCTGACATGAGCGTGTGCATATTTGAACAGCGTGGGCCAATAATATCTGGATCTGAGAATTTTATGAGCTGTAGTATCTCCGGAGAAATGTCCTCCAGCAGGCCCATCATGTAAATCTATCATTACTCTTTTCACATCTTCTTTCTCTAATCATCTAAGGAGAACTCCATCATAATTCTTCTTGAATAATATTCCTTCAACAATTTGATAGGAGGCTGATTTAAGACGTAATGCTCTTCTTTGCTTAGATTTCCAGTGTTTGGGTAATACTCCCATCTGAAGGTAATGAATAAGGTCTCGATACAAAGAATCCGGAGTTGTAAAAAGGGGACATACATCCATCTTATGTAACTCAACTTCGTCTTTCTAGTCCTGCTCTTCATTGTCTTTACTTTCAGCCATCAGTCTGCACAATCCTTGCCCTTTGACTATAGAAGCTGGTTTGAATTCGAGGTCATACTCCTGTAGGGTTGTTACCCAGTTTCCTCTTCTTTCTCCTAACTAATTCTGTACGAAAAGAGATCTCACAGCTGGGTGTGGAACGATTACCTTTGTTCGGTTCTTTAGTATGTATGGCCTAAATTGTTTCACTGCTTTGAACACTGCGTATGCTTGTCTATCCACAGCCGGGTAATTCAATTCAGCCCCTTGCAGACCAGTGCTCATAAATGATATGGGGAACTCTTCTCCCCCATCTTCCTTCTGAGTAAGCACAACTGCTAGTGAATCATCAAATGCAAAAGTGTACAAAATAAAATCTTTCTCAAAATCTGGACTTTTGAGGGAGGGTGTGAGCGCAACAACTTTTTTGATTTTTCTAAACGCGTTCTTCTCTACATCAGTCCATTTGAATTGTACACTTTGCTTCACCATTTGCTGCAAAGGTCTAACAATTTGTGCAAAATCTGGCACAAACCTTCGCACGAAGTTTATTATTCCCATAAATGACTGCATGCCCTTTTTATTATGGGGTAAGGGAATTCATTCAATGGCTTTGATCCTTTCCGGGTCTATGGATATCCCTTTCTTAGAAACTACGTGACCCAACAACTTACCTTCTGTAACAGCAAACACGCACTTCTTGGGGTTTAGTGAGATACCATATTTTTTGCAGCGTTCAAAAATCTGCTTTAGATGGAATGCATGTGCCTCTCTTTTCTTTGAAAATATCGTGATGTCATCAAGGTATACTACAGCACTACGGCCAACCAAACCGCGGAAAGCTATGTCCATAGACCTTTGGAAAGTTTCTCCAGCGTTTATGAGTCCAAAGGGAATTCTTCTGTAAGCAAAAGTTCCCCACCTGGTTCTAAACATCGTTTTAAGTCTGTCTTCTTCAGCTACTAATACTTGATTGTAGCCTGAGAATCCATCTAATAAAGAGAACAGTTCAGAACCCGAAACTATTTGCAATATCTGCTCCATGGGTGGGACAGGATAATTATCCTTATCCAAAGCGCGGTTTAAGTTTCTGAAATTAACGCATAGCCTGATTTCTCCAGATTTCTTTCTTACCGGAACCAGGTTTGAAACCCATTCCGAGTGTCTCAACTTGAAGATAATCCTAGCATCCAATAGTTTCTTGACTTCGCTCTGGATTAAAGGTTCTAATTTTGGATTCATTTTCCTCAAAGGCTACTGATACGGCTTGATTCCAGATCTGATGGGGATAACATGCTGGATAATATTGGTGTCATACATCTTCAGATCTTCATACGTCCAAGTAAAAACATCTTTTTATTGTCTGAAAAGATTGAAAAGCTTATTCCTTTCATCTGGGGAACAACATTTTCCCAAACTCATGTACTTGGGCTCTGTTTCAGTCCCCAAATTGATCAACTCGAACTGTAGAGACGAGCTATGAGTCTTCGCATTCACTAGTATTCTAAATTTCTTGTTTAAATCAAACATTTGTTCTCAAGTCCTGACTCCTTTAGGAATGAAGTTATCGAATCTAAACTCGGCTTGATGTTCTTCATCATCAATAATGGCCCCTTTGAAAGTCTCGTCATTTGTCAAGCATTCTATAATCTGCTGATCATCATCAAACACTCGTAGATTGGTTATCATGTTTGGAACTGAAGGCCTGAAAAGTAGTTCAACAGAGCACCGATTATTAGAAGGCACAAGCCTTGTAGCTGAGTTGGCTAACAAGTCAGCTGCGGCATTCTTAAGTCTCGAAATTGATACAATGTTAAATGCCTCAAAATTTTTAAGTAAATCCCATACTTCACTTTGATAAGCTTTTCAATGAGGAGAAATGCAATGTATTTGATTTCAGATTTGCTTTACAATTATTTCAGAGTCCCCAAACACCTTTAGATTTTTTACCTTAAATTCAATTGCTTTCCTTATTCCCTGAACTAATGCTTCATATTTAGCTATGTTATTTGTACATTCAAACTCTAACCTACATGCAAGAAAATGTTTGTTTTTTTAAGGGTCAATCAGGACACAGCCGGCTCCCGAACCCTCTAAAGTTTTAGAGCCATCAAAGAAAAGTGGCCAAAAATCGCTAACTACTATGAAAGAATTAGCATCTACTTCTATAGCTAAGTCTACTATTTTACAATCAATTTCATCAGCCTGTGAAAACCGAAGGAGATCAGGCTGAGCGTTTGATGTATCGCTGGCCTCTTCCACTTGATAGTTTCCTGGTTCGAGCTCAACAAAGTAGTTTCCCAAAACAGAATCCACTGGTTCAGTTTTACCCTCGAACTGAGTAACATTGTGTTTCATGTGAGGCTCCCTCAAAACATTAATTTGGTTTGGGCTTCCCTTATATGGTAGCCACAGATGTGACCAGTCTGAGGCAAAATATCCGTTCAGCTTAGCCGACCAATCCCTGCTTAAAACAAGCCCATAAGCTTCTGGTATGTCAGCCACCACAATATGAATGAATTGGCACACCTTATCATTCGAAGATAGACGAATGAGGACATCCTCCATTTCCCCAATTACCTTCACGCTTGTTCTATCCAACTGAACAACCCTCCAGGTGGATGGTTTAGGCTGCCCATTTATTCTCTTGCAGACCGACAGCGGCATGATGTTAATTGAGGTCCTTGAGTCCACTAGGCAATTATGCACATTGTGGTTGAAAATTTCAAAGGTAAGGAGAAAATGTGGGTTCTTGTTTTTAGGCTTACCTCCTATACTTTCCTCACCAATTTCTTCTTCTTGGGGCTGATTGCCAGTAGGCAACCTCTCCTCTGATACCTCAAGTGCTTTCAACAACTTTTCTTTCTGCTGTGGAAGATTGCACATTTCAAATAATGAGATGTTCGCCCTTACTTTTTTTATATCCTCCACAATGTCATAGTCCATCTGATGTTCCGTGAGCTTCGATTTAGCATTTTTTATTTTTTCTTCATTGGGTTTAGCAAACATGTTGGTCTATCTAGGATTTTGACTGGTGATGGAAAATTCCGGAATTTTATTAGTTGAGGAATTGTTCTGAAATTTCTTAACATTCTTTTGAAGTCTTTTGATCTTCGGGAGCATAAGATTTTTCTCCTTAAGAAACCCCTGGCTTCTTGTTGCTACATTTGTTTCCAGGATGCTCTCATTCCTCAGATCATTTTCCTCAGTGGCATCGAACAAAGAAACACAGTCCCATAAAAACATGGTCTCATCCTCCTACTTTTCTGTTGATGTATTGCTGTCTTTCGCTTCTTCATATTTAACTTCTGTTAATTTAGAATCCAACAGCTAATTCATAACCAACGTCATTGAATTTATCCATTGAGGACAATTCTTTTCAGAATGGGGTTGTTGGTGGAAAGTGTAGAAGTTATCCATTCCTACCTCCGTTAAATTCATAGATGCAGGGCCGTGTAGAGGGGGTTGGGGTTGACTGTTGTCCTCTCTTTTCTTGTAATAAGGTTTATAGAACTTATGGGCCTCCTTGTCCTTTTCCAAGTCTATGATTCTGTTAGAGAGCTTCTGCATTATTTTTGCCATTCCCTCGAAATCTGGTAATTGCTCCTCCTTAGGCTTAGTAAATAACAAAGCTTTTCCCTCAACATTTTTTTCTTCTGACCGTTCAGGATAATCCTCAATGCTTTCTTTTTCGGCCTCTACCTTCTCTTCTTCTTCATAAGTCTCTGCTAATGTAGGTTTCGCCTTCATTTTGGCAAACATGGCCAACTTGGGTCCCAGAGCTAAGGTGTAATATTCAATCAGGACCTTGTCTGAGGGTTTGTCAGTTTCAGAAAAATTATTAAGATAGGAAATCTTTGGGTAAAACTATGCACCTTCTCTTTTCTTTCCTTCTTTAAAGAGCATTGTCCTTTCATGAGTGTTGCATGCATCTTTTGGGTTGCATATTTACTTTTAAAAATCCTTTCAAAGGTATCCAAATCTGGGATAGAGTTTGCAGGCAAACCAAAATACCATGATGTTGCTACACCTTTAAGAGTGTGTGGGAAAAGTCTACAAACTACATCTTCATGCTCCCTAGCTCTTAATCCTTCTATTGCCAAATAAAAACTTTGTAAATGGTCATCAACTAGCATCTTCTCATTTGGATCAAACTTAGGTAGCATCTTCTCAAAGGCTTCAGGCAAGTCATGCAATGGAGGTGTTAAGTTCAAAGGCGACCTAGCTTTCCAAGCAGGTGGTGGATTAGGTGGGTTGGGCGTTTGATTAGCGTTTACGCTGGCCATGAGTCTGGGTGGAGAGTGAGGGGGTGAATGAACAGGAGTACGGGCCAGTGAATAGCAAGGTGTCTCTGGGCCCACTTGATTTAAAGGTTGAAGCACCTCCTGTAAGGCTGTTTCTACAAGTTCTTCCAAATATCCAACCAACACTAAGTCTTCCAGTATGGGACGGTCTCTCCTTTTATATTCTCTTCTGGGAAAATCAAGGATAATTGGTAATCCTCCAATATTTTTCACATATTCCCTGGTGTGTCTTCTCAGATCATTTATCACTTGGTTGTCCACATCAAACAGATGTTCCCTATTCTCATGGGTATTTGGATCAGGACGGAAACTGCTTTCGAAATTATCTCTGGTGGGGTTATTTCGAGAAAACGGGTTTCCTCGGCCAGCCATGCACTGGCAGCCCTCCTTCTAGTGTTAGAAACTGTTGAGGCCTAGAAATTTGTAGGCAACAACAGCGACAGATTCTCCCCAGTCCACGTTCCCAACTAGCCCATGACTGTTGGTGTAGGGAATCCGTTTGGTTTGCGGTCCGGCTACCATAGGTCAAGTAACAAAAATAAAAAGGTTTTACCAGTTATGGCCTGGTCCACTGTGTATATTTTGTATTTTTTACTCTAAATATGATATGCAAGTGCCTACCTAACATGCAGATTGATTGAGAATGCAAGGAGTGTTTACAATGTGATGCGCAGGTTCTTACCTCTCGTCTTAGGCTCTCATGCATCTAAATCACACACATCAAGAATTTAAATCTAACTACCTACCTATCCCCAGGGAGCAAGATTGTCACTTATTAATGAGTAATGTATCTTGTGCACGCATTATAAAGAGAAATTACGAATAGCTGATACTTCTTCCAAAACACATGAACAATTAAAGATATTTAAACAACCAGATAGCCAATTGCTTATGAACAACATTCATTACTCATGGTGGTAATTTTCATAAAATGAACCAGAAATCATTCAAACAAGAACATAGGTCCTAAGAGTTAGAACTATCTCATAGTTAATCGACAAAAAGCTGAAAACAAAATAGTTCCTCTTCAACAAATCCATAGCATAACATTTGAACATCCCACCAAGCTTTCTCCAATAGGCAAACTGTAATTATCTATTGCAAAAGGAAATAGTTCTTCTTACAATATGTCTTCACTAATCTAGCTGGAAAAAAAGCCCTTTTCTTATCTAAATCTCCTATATTTATACAAGAACAATCAAATTGTTGGGCTGTCCATGAATGACTCTTGGGCTTCCTCCAACCGTTTAGTCTCCCAATTTTGTTTTCTTATCAGTGCTCATGATTCGCGTAATACGTTACATTTCATATTAAGATTAATGAGTACTTCATAGAACCGGGCCAACTTAGTGATTGACGGACCCTTTCCTGAGCCTAGGCTTCTATCGTCACCGGTTCTGCCTTGTCTTTATTTGATTTTAGAAAACTCTATTTGTTACTCTTTGGTCAACTCTCCTCAGCTCTATCCTTCAGTTAGGTCTCCTTGCCACCGTAATCTAAGAGATCCTTTTGAGTCCATCTGCACAATTTAACAACTAATTAGGAATGCATCTTTTCAGCCATAATAAAATTGATCAAAAAAATGAGGTCCTGTACTTCGCTTTTGCTGCACAACCTTTAACCTGAAGCAAAAACCCCACTGCTGCCCAAAGAAAGTTAAAAATTCACAAAAGGTGGGAAAAACCTTATCGACAGCTTGAAACATTAAACATTGGGAAGATAGTTCAAGGAACATTCGCAACAAAGAGCTTCAAACGGACAATGAGTTCCGCAGGACCACTAATCCTATTGGTGTTCGGAAGACTAAACACTAAAGCATCGGGCGGGGATTCCTCTTTGGTGACTAGGGAGACATAGTGCCTGGGGGTTAGCGAATTACGCAGCTGAAATGGCTGAAGATGAAAAGACTACGGACTCCGCGGTGAATAAAAACATATCGACGAAACCAAACAAAACATCAGCGAGTGGATTGGCTACAAAACTGGATACTTGGTTTAATCGAGAGCCACAATGGCAGAATTTAATCAGTCTACCACCCCCGATCAAAGTCATAAAACCTTCCGAAAATGCAAAACAAGTCAAACACGACATCGGAGAATCCCAAACGATCCGGCAGAATACTCATCGTCCAGCTTCCGCAATGGAGGTTCCATAAAGAAAGATGGCTCCGAAGCATTGTTTGAATGGCCTTCGAAAAAATAAAAAACGAAACGCTAATTTCCAACAGACCTTCAGCCGGATAGCGACAAAAACTTGCTTTACCTCCAGAACGGCGGCAAAAACAACGAAAAAGACTTCCGAAAGAAAGAGATCACCAATCAAACGGGAAAAGTCCAACAGTTTCAGACATGAGCAAATTTCCGAAAAGCACAAAAATAGTTGTCCTCAAAATAATTCAACTTGCAGCAGTGAGAAAACAGAAAAAATTCATGAATCCAAGCAAAATTAGGCAATATAAACTAAAAGGAGGGTCCAAAATTTTTAAAAATTTGGGAAAATAGTTGCAGCTGCAACACAATGACATCTTAAAAAAAAATGCACCTAACATAACATTCACAATTAAATTTTGCCTATGAAAGGATAAAAAATCCACAAATACAATTTAGAAGAGAAATTTAAGAGCTTGAAACATGCACCAGCATGGGGTCCCACAAAAGTAATCCTAGATCTTTGTCTATCACTAGTATCATACATGCAAGTAGAGACACAAACATCTCCTAACGTAATTGCACTGCTTTCATCAACTAAAATATTCCCATCATTTAGGAGTAGGAATACACATGTTAAAACTTCAATAATATGAAAAAGGATGTCATTTAAAAAGCACAGAAAATAAAAAAACCATATAAGAAGTTAGAACATAGGTTATTCATAAATTATATCCTATAATAAGTCTGATGCAAGCACGAGTGCATAAGACTTCTAAATTATAATACATTAAATGAAGAAAATGTTGTTTTCTATACTCTTCCTAATTGGTGATAGTTATTATTTTTTCATATTCAAAATTCAGGAAGATAGGGGACTAGAAATCGTGATGTTAGCGCCCAGGGAAACATACTTTCTGTAATGTCCCTAAAATTCATAATTTTTTTCTTTTCTTAGGCTAATAAAGTACTGAACTTCAAGGACATCTTTAAATCTCCGTGGTATAAAACCTGTTTGTGAACTAAACCTAAGTTTCATAGGTTATTTTCCCTATATGTGTTTATGTCTGGTGATGATGATGTTGTACCATTATTTTGACATGTTTGTAATTCTACTTTTCATGTATTTATTAGTTGATGACATTTGTTGACACCTATGTTTATTTAACATTCTACTTTTGTTTACTTGTCTTTAAATTTGTTTATGTTCTCATTTCTAAAGAGGTTAACTTACCTCTGTATGTCAAGGGGTGGAGTGGCGGGGTTTTATCCCTTAAGGGAGCACTCAGAAAGGTAAGATTTCCTATTGCTAAGGGGATTACTTAGTTCTTCATGAACTAATGCAGGCTCCAGGTTATTTAGTTGGTGAAGTTTGTTCTATGATCATAGTGACAAGGTCATCCTACATCTACAACAAACTATATCTACTCTACACTATTCCTGTGCATCGCTATGTGAAAAGAGGACTAAAGTCCTAGGACTAAACTATACCTAAGTTTTATGGTAATAAGGTTTATGAGAGTTATATTTATGCACGTTATGATAAACTTCATTGTATAAACGATATGCTGAGGTTTGAAACCTTAGATGCATTGTAATATATGCTTTTGAACTATAGTATAAGGGATTTATGTTTATGGCATAATTTATATGCCATCGAAACTTTGGGATAACCTGAAGTTGGAGGGGTTAATACTTATGCGATGGTGCATACAACATGAACATAGACTATAGCAATGTGGGTTTTGATTTAAACAATAGTGGTGGACAGGGTGGCGAATTTATTGCACCTTGGGAAACGCGGGCATAATGCCACAAGCGCTACATAGGGTTTGTATGTGATTCATTTGGTTGTTTTCATCATGGTGGGGGTGAGTGTGGTCTCGTTCTCTTAGTGTAAGCTGTGCATCTAATGCTGCGTTAACATCAATCTTTCCCGCTCTTTTGACAGGTAAGTGATGGCATTAGTCTATACATTGAAATGTTGGTTTGGTAATGATTTTGAATGCATACTTCTGATGGCATTCTCATTTGTTCGTGCAGGTGACAGGGTGTGGATTCTCTACGTGGCATGGGCAGTGCCATAGGTTGAAATTGCAACCAATTTCTGGGTAAGCCCCTAATTTGGAAAAAGGCATTACCTTCACTCTTTGTTTTAGCAGATGATTTGGGTTATGGGAAAAACATTATTGACTTGTTTCATTGTTTGGGGTCTGGATATAAAGCTTGGCATTCATATGCGACTATGTATCCTTTCATGGCTCTTCCATATGTAAATTTTTGGATAAAGGTTTGATTGTGAATATCTTGTTTTGGCTCTGTGTAAAAAGTTATCGTTTTGCAATGATTTGTAATGGGTTTTATTTAACTTAAATGGAATTTATGTTCGGGTAACGATTCTGTGTTTATTCTTATGATGCATTTCCTTGTATTTATAGTGTCATTGCTTGCAATGGCACCAATCATGATTCGACTGTGTAAACTTATGTTTTGGTAGCAGTGTGTGGTGAAATAATGTGGGTGTCTCAGTTTTGTGGCTGGGTTTACCTTACAGCCATAAACTTGAAGTTTGGCTCAGCTTCTTAGCATGGATACGTAGCCTGGGTTTATTTATAAAAATGTATTTGTTTTTAGATTGTGACTGTGCATTTGATGTAAAGATTGTAGCTTTGTATCGTGTTTGTTTATATAGCTGGTTATAATTAAAGTCCTTTTGAGCATCCTGAGAGGCGAAACCCTTAATGTATAATTCATAGTGCGTTGAGTTGTTTGTTTGATCCTACAGGATTTGATCCTAGGATGTTAATTGATTAGACTTGGGGTTTGATATTTTCATTTGGGCATCTCACAGGATTCGATCCTAGATGCAATTGATTTATATAAACAAAGATGTAAGAACATGCTTCTTGGTTTGATAATGTGAGTTTATGGTTTAGTTGATGGGATTCCACTTAGCGTGATGCATAGGGAATGACTTTGTATTTATTTGTAAATGGTTTGTTTCACTTTCGTTGTTAGCGTTGATTTGTATGTAATGGAATAAAGACCCACAACCAATCCTTCCCAGGATTCGATGGCTGGGCTGTGTTAATATGTGATGTATAATTTATGAAATGAATGTATAAAGGGCCGCAACCAATCATGGATGGGATTCGATGGCTGGCCTGGGTTAACGATTACTATAAATGTGTTTAAATTTTCTATAGCATGGATTACAGTGTTTATTTAAATGTTTGGTTGGTTTTGCGATATGATGTTTATGGTTATTTATAATGTGGAAACAAAATCATTTTCACTGGCAATATGAAATCTGCCAGCATTTTGGATTTATGTTTGAGGGTTTGAATTTAATGGTTTAAGAGATTCGATCTGTGGTTAGTTAGTTTGTTTCAGTTTGTAGTTATTAGTTATTTCTAAGTGTTTTGGACATGGTTTAAGTTAATGAGTTCAGATATTTGATCTCTGGTCTGTATATTTATAATTTATAAATGGTTTAATTAAATGTTTTGATGTAGACTTTTTAATGATGTTTTAGTTCTAATTACTGTTAGGGTTTACTTTACCTTGATTTATGGAATCTATGGTTTCACTTTACATTAATGTTTGACAAGAATCCAGTAGCTAGTTATCTTAATCACTAGGGTTTAAATCTGAAATATACTAGTTTGACAATTTAAATCAATACTAAGAGAAATTAAACTATAAATTCCTATCTAGGAGATAATGGCCAAGTTTAAGTTTAAGGAAATAAATAAAAAAACCTGCAATATAAAATTTATTCCTGGAGTTTATACAGAAATAGTTCAGACTAAGTTTCCATAAGCAAAAAGAAACCTAGCTAAAGCATGCATTCAATGTACAAATTTTCAATCAAGATTATAAACCCTACCTGTAAGAATTTAGAGAAAGTAAAAATCTCATACCTGCAATTTGTAGTTTAGTAATGGATGGAACCCTACAAAATTAATCATACATAATTAATAATAAATTAGACAATTCTAACCTCATATCTGTCAACCAAAAAAAATGGGAACTACCACGTTCCACCCAACCATGACCTGGAACCGTTCCTGGTTTCAATCCGGATCCCCCGAGCTGGTTCCAACATGTAAGTAGTCTAGAGCTCCTAAAGGTAAGGCTTCACCTATCTAGAATATCAGGTTTTGTACTATATTGCTTTTACTTTTGGAAATGCTCTCCAAAATTATTAGGAAAATAATGATCAGATCCCTAAGCCTGATTGGGTCGTTAAAGACAATCTTTAGGGAAAAGGGCAGTTAAACTTCAATTAGATAATAATCATTTATTTTCTTTAAATAATATTTTAATTGATTTATGTGAAGTTTAATCATTTATTATACTTTAACTTAGGAACTCCTTTCCTAGTTCCTATTTTGACTCTTTTAGGATTAAATTTATTTAATTACTTTTAGTAAATAATAACATATAAACTCTTTATTAATTATTATAGTTATTATTATTCCCTTTTATGTAATATATGTACTTACCCTTTTACTCATAACATATATATATATATATATATATATATATATTATATTTAATTAGGCATCATATAGCATGATCCCAATTCACATGGTGCTTTCATTAGGTTATAATTATTTCTTTTATCAAGGCCTTTAGGTAGGGTTGGTCAACTAAGTTAGGAATCTCTAAACCTCCTTGCATGTTGGATTAGCTCATATATCGTGGTATTTCTTCAGTACTTGATGAGAAGTATAAATTCAAAATTCCATTTAATCAACTTAAAAATAAGGACCAAACTTCCCTTCAGGTTCCACATGTAACAAGGACCAATCAATAACATGTTTAGTATCATAGACATATTTATTCAATAAGGATGCGTGGAAAACATTATGAACCTTTATGTGAGCAGGTAAGGCTAATTCATAATCCATTGGCCCTTTCTTAGCCAGTATCTCAAAGGGTCTACAAAATATTGGTGCCAAAATTTTCCGCACCTTCCCAAGCTCATTGAGCTTCTCTTTGCTTTTACTTTTAAGTAAGAATGTTCACCGATTTGATAATATTTATCTTTCCTTTTCTTATCCGCATAACTCTTTTGGCGATATTTCACTTCTTTAAGGTTCTGTTGGAATTTGGTGACCAATTGTTCCAAGTCCTTTAGTAAATCAGGCCCTAACATGAGCCAGTCCACCGAGCTATCCCAAGTAACCGGTGTTCTACACTTCCGACCATAGAGTACCTCGAAGGGACTCATCTTGGAAGAAGTATGGTATCCATTTTTATATGTAAATTATACGAGATGCATATAATCCTCCCACTTGGAAGGTTTTTCATAACATACGTTCTAAGCATGTCTTCCAAAATATGGTTTACCCGTTTTGTCTTCCTGTTCATCTGCGGGTGGTAAGTAGTACTAAAGTTTAACTACGTCTTCAATCCAAAGAATAAGGATCTCCAAAAGTTCCCAATAAACTTCATGTCTCGATCCGAGATGATTACCTTAGGCATCCCATGCAATCTGAATATCTCCTTTAAGAAGATGTCAACAATGTGAATTGCCTTGTAGGTTGACTTTACTGGGATGAAGTGTGCCACTTTTGATAACTTGTCAACCACCACAAATATAGAATCATTTTTATTCTTGATCTTTGGTAGATTCGTAATAAAATCCATACTAATGACCTCCCACTTCCATTCCAGAATGGGTATGGTTGCAACAATCTTGAAGGATGCCGGTGCTTAGCTTTGACTAGTTGGCATTCTTGACATTTTGTGATAAATAACACTATGTCGGCCTTTAAATTAGGCAAGAAAAAGTGTTTCTTTACTATTGATATCATCTTTTGATATCCTGGATGCCCCTAGTAGGGTTTCCAATGGAACTTCATGAGGATGCTGGACATGAGGTCCCCTCCTTTCGGAACATACAATCTCTCCTTGGACCACAATAGTCTGGTCTCGTCTACCTTGCTCTCTTTTTGGTGTTGAAATAACATGTCCTCTTGAATTTTCTTGAGGATTTCAACATAGAAATGGTCAACTCCATTTTTCATTCTAATCCTATCGTGCAAATATGAATCGGTTTGACTTAGAGTCACTTCATATAGCATATGAGCTCGTCGACTTAAAGCATCAAAAAATTTATTCTCCTTTCCCTTTATATGCTTTAACTCGAAATGGTACTCGCTAAGGAATTCCACCATCTAGCCTGCCTGGAATTTAGATCTGGCTAGTCAAACAGATACTTCATCCTCATGTTGTATGTCTTCAGAAGAAATCTCTTCCCCATGAGGTAGTTCCTCCACATCTTCAAGGCGTGGATAATAGTTGGTAACTCAAGATCATGAGTGGGATATTTTTGTTCATGTTCTTTTAACTTTTGTGACTCATAACAGATTGTGCAATCATTCTGCATGAGGACTCCTCCGAGTCCTTCCTTGCTTGAATCCATGCAAACAACAAAATCCCCATCGGGATCCACAATTCGTAGTATCGGCGCACTCATCAAAAGATGTTTAAGCTTATGAAAACTTTCCTTGCACTTGTTCATCCATAAGAACTTGTTTGTGTTCTTTTGTAAGGCAGTCCTGGGACAAGCAATCCTTGAAAAGTTCTTGATGAAATTTTGGTAGTAACCTGCTAATCCCAAAAATGACCTAATGTCAGTGAAATAAGTAGAGGTAGGCCAATCCTCTATGGATTTAATCTTTTCTGGGCCAACGACTATCCCCTTCTCGAAGATGATGTGACCTAGGTACTGTATTTGTGGTTTGTAAAAATCACATTTACTAAACTTACCGTAAAGCTGGTGTTCCCTTAACACCTGTAGTACTATGCAGAGATGCTCATCATGTTCCTCTTTACTCTTAGAGTAAAATAGGATGTCTTCTATAAAGACCAATACAAATTTATCTAGGTATTTACTAAATATAATGTTCATCATGCACATAAAATTTGCGGGTGCATTGTTCAACCCAAATGGCATTACTACAAACTCCTAGTGGCTATATCGCATTTGAAAGGTTTTTTTATGTATATCTTCATCGTGGATCCATACCTGATGGTATTTGGACTGCAAGTTGATCCTTGAAAATATCTTGGATCCTCCAACTTGATCAAACAAGTCATCGATTCTAGGGAGTGGGTAACGGTTTTTGATGGTCATATTCTTAAGTTGGAGGTAATCGATGGACATCTGCATTGTACCATCCTTCTTCTTTACGAAAAGTGTAGGTGCTCCCCAAGGGGACATACTAGGTCGGATATAACCCTTCTCAATCATCTCTTGGAACTGCAACTTGAGTTCCATCAATTTTGGTGTGCTCATGCGGTATGGGGCTTTTGAAGCCAGAACCGATCCTGGTGTCAGCTCTATGGAAAAATATAAGTCTCGTTTTCGTGGTAAACCAGGTATTTCCACAAAAAATATATATTTAAAGTATACAAGAACCGGAAATTCCTCGATGTGTTGCTCTCTCTCAGCTTCTACATCCTAGATGTTTACTGCAAACAATTTATAGTCTTTCTAATGCACTTCTTTGCTTGTAAGGTAGATATTTGCCTAATGGAAACCTTCTTAGGTATGCCTTGAATCTTTGTCTAATTCCCTTGGTTATCTGTGCACAAGATTGACTTGTGTAGGCAATCAAGCATGACATAGTTTTGTTCCAACCAATCCATGTCGATAAGTATATCCTATGATCCTAGGGGTAAAATATTCAATTTTATCCTAGCAGGGAAACCATTCAAGTTTACTTCACAATCTCTAACTATTTCAAAAAATTTCCATTTCGTATCCATGGCTAATTGCACTAGCCATGGTTTCTCATGTTTAACTTTGTCTAGTTTACATGTTTCAACAATTTGAGGTGATACATAACTTTAGCAAGCACCAATATCAATCAAAATTGAAATAGAAGTGTTTGAAACCTTACCTTATATTTCGACCATAGTAGCCTAATGGTCTGCTTATTGGCCATCCAAAGCTGCATAAATCCTCGATGTGATAGCTATGTCCTCTACCATTGGGTATTCCTGTAGATTGTGTAAGACTCCATTAGTCTTGTTTTTGCAATCCCTAGAATAATGGGGCCCTTGGCATTTCCAACACTTGATGGGCTGTGGGGCAACATTGGTTCCTCCATTTGCTACTGGTCTATTGGCATTTGGTGCAGAAACATTTGTCTTTGTACATGTCTTGTTAAATTTCTTATTAGCTGGAAAACTGTTATTTTGTTTTCTATAAGGCGGTGGGCTGAAACTCGGTTTATGGGTTTTCGAGAAGGCTCTAGACCTATCTCAACTTCTGTTGATGTTTTCTTGCCTTAGTTGTCCATGCTCATAAAAAATCCTAGCTTTGCGTAGGGTAGTGTCCAGAGTTTTAGGCATGTAAAACTCAATTCTCTCTCGAAAATTGGGAGGAAGACATCCTAAAAAATGATGTATTTTCACTTTCTCGTCCTTTATGTAAGATACGTAATGTAACAGATCCAAAATCTGTTAATGAAATCATCCATGGTCATGGAAGCCATCCTTAACTCATGAAATTCTTTCACTTTCCTCACAAATAATCTCTCAGACATGTATTTCTCCTGAAATATTCTACAAAAATTACTCCACCTGATTTATTTTACCTCATCCTTTTTGGTATGCTTTAGGTCTCTCCACCATCTAGCTGATTTTCCATTCAAATTATAGATGGATAGACGATCTTTCATCTCACTAGAGTAGTTGTGTACTCGAAATTATTTTCTCATACCTAGAAGACATTCTTCGGCTTTCTCCTCGGTGTTCATCTCTCCTTCATAGGTTGGAGCTTTTATCTTTCTGAACTCTCCTTGGAGGTTGTCATCATTTCTTTGTTTCTTTCTGCAAGGAGAAAGTGAATTATCACTGGAAAGGTTGTGATAATATCTTTCTGGAAGTTCAGGGGTGTGTTCTTCTTTTCCTTCTTCCTTTGGGTTATTGGCCCGTTTATGATAAAAAATCTTTCTTGGATTTGTTGGTTGAATGAGTAGGTTGTCCATGCGGGCTTCCTTCCGTCATGTTCCAAAGTAAAGCTTCATTGATTGCTTTCTGCTCTTTTCTTTCATTCATCTTGTCATCTTTGAAGCTCTATAAGTCTGCTTGTAGACTTTGTATGGTTTTCAGTATATTAGAATTTAATTTAACCATCAGTTCTACTTCCCATGTGGGAGTATTCATGTTCCCCTGTTGACTGGTATCTTATTCTTCATTCATGATCTGGGTTGTTCTTTAATTCCACACTCAAAATATTTAGTAACAAATTAATTTTGTGTTAGTTAACAAAATTTCAAATATAGTTTTGAAACATTATAATTCTGCAACGACTTATTGGTAGCGCACAATAGGCCTCTTAGTGTTTGAATCTGGGCTCTGACACCACTTGTAATGTCCCTAAAATTCATAAAATAAAATAAAATTTTCTTAGGCTAATAAAGTACTGAACTTCAAGGACATCTTTAAATCTCTACGAAATAAAACTTGTTTGTGAACTGAACCTAAGTTTCATAGGATGTTTTCCCTATATGTGTTTCTGTCTGGTGATGATGATGTTGTACCATTATTTTGACATCTTTGTAATTCTACTTTTCCTGTATTTATTAGTTTACAACATTTGTTGACACATACAAGCTCACCAAAATCAATGTCAATCTACAGAGGTGGAAAATTTCTACATCAATCATACTGTGATGGATTGCAAGGTTAAAATTGAGCAAATCAAAGCAAGTATTTGGCAGGCAATGATAATATTCTAGGAGGTGGAGGAATATCAAAGGCTAAGTTCCTAGATTGAGGACCCTGGAAATTCATGATCCCATTAGGATCTTTACACGGGGGCATCACTCAATGAACCTCTCACATATCATGTTCAATCATGGAATATTAAAGAATACCCTTAATTTCTTTAGATATTGGTCCAAACTCCTTTTGTTGAAACCCCCTCCCAATACCTGAAACCTCCCCACCACCCATTTTTATACCCTAATCCTTATAAACCCCCTACCCCCCAACCGTGAACCCCTCATCTCCCCTAATACCTGCAATATATTGGCCTGATTTTTAAGAAATCTAAAACCCGCAATATGAACTAACGTGCTAGGATATTGGTCAACTAGTGAATCCCCCGTGGATCTTTATGAATGCTCACTTGACACTTACTAGATGAAGAAGGTACAATTGGGAACCATTTTGGAGAGCCATAGGGAAGAAATAAACCATCTGATGGATGACCTGAGGATCCTGGAGGGGTTGAAGAAATATGCATGTCATATTAATTTGGAATTGATAAGGTCTGGGATCAAGGCTTAGGGTAGAGTTTACTCCAAGGCCCCCTACCCTTCATTATGATGCTGCCAATGGGGAACATGATGAAGGGAAGGGAGGGTATTCTATAAGAATTCTGTTGCAAATCAAAACTGGCTCTCCAAGATCTTGTTGTTAAATGTAGAGCATTAGGAGTCATTCTCCATGAAACTTGTGATGTATCAAGTCTGGAGTTTATGTTGTATTAAGTTCAGAAATTTATGTTATATTAAGTTAAGAGACTTGTGTCGTATCAAGTCTGGAACTTATGTTGTATTAAGTTTAGAATCTTGTGTTGTATCAAGCTAGGGCATTGTGTTGTATCAAGTCCTATTCATGAGAGATGCTTGTAATATGATCTTGTGTTTTATCGAGATTAGGATCTTGTGTTGTATCAAGGCCCAAAACTTGTGTTGTATCAAGGTCACAATCTTGTGTTGTATCAAGATTGGAGTCTTGTGTTGTTAAACACTTATGGATAATACATATGATCATAGGTTTGGAACAATTCTTCTAAGTATGATATGATAAATATGAGTAATTAGTTAAACACTTATGGACTATACATAATTTAATTAATGATAAATGAGATGATCACAAAGATCGAGTAAGGATTCGAAATGCCCATGTGAGACCTCTAGTGAACTCAAATTGCAAAGACATCAGACCTCTAGTGAACTCCTTGATTTATGCAAAGAGTTTGCCGTGAATGGAACTTATTGTGAAGCACTAAAGACATTTAGTTAAACTCCTAACTAATGGTCAAGTAGTTAGTTGATCAATTCACATCTAGATCAATTAGTTCACATTATGTTTAATCAGTTCAAATTCAGTTCAATTCGGTCCAGTTAAGTTCAATTCAATTCATTTCAGTTCAATCAGTTCACATTCAGTTAGAGCGAGTTAAATCCAGTGAATTAATGGAGGGTACATATCTTCAGTGTGGGAGATAATTTTTAGGTGACAACTTGGCACCAAGCCAAGGATGGCACAATAGATCATGTGTGAATAATGCACATAGTTCCCAAAAGGCATGCAATGTCCATTCACTACCTCTCATTGTATGACTGAATAAGCTTGTTATTAGAGTGCTATGCACTTGGCAAGGATGAGACAATATTTCGAGTGATCTCTCTTCTCTAGTGTTGCTTTGATATTTCTTATCAGGAAATATGCAAGTGTTGTAAAATCATTATCTGCAATTATCTATTATACTCAAAGGATTGTTGGGTTCTTCATCCTCCATATTTGGAGGGTTTTCCTAGGGTACATCTTGTGTCTTATGGATTGAATGGTTTGTGTGTTTGAATTGTTTATGAGATCTACATGCACTGGATTTGTTTATCAAAATTTTTAAAGTTCACGTGTCTTTAATTTTTTCTCAAACATTGACACTTGTTCCCTCACACCCTTTGGAAAACTAGATTTAGAACTCAGGGATACCAAATGCTGATTTATGCTCTATGGGCATTCAATGGTAATTCTCTAGGTCACTAAAACAATTATCCGTGGACTCTGGGGGGGTGAATAATGAAGGCATGACAACCATGAGAAAAAATATTGAGGAACTCAATGACCTATGCAAACTATTGGCCATAATGGAGGGAAAGGTGGGCATCATGGGGCATCAAATAGACCTATGGGTCTCCTTTTGGAGGGGGCATGGGAGAGATGCCCATCATAAGCAGAGATCTATTGCAGCCTTCAAAAACAACAAGATTCATAGGTTTTTTGGAATTATGTAAATTTCAATCATTTTTCCATATTTGTAATCAACAAGAAAGGCCTAAGTTCATCTGATCCTAATTACAATTATGGCATTATTATTATGGCATTATTAGTAAGCAAGTCCAAATTTTGAGAAACTATTGTAATACTACCATAAGTATCTTGATTTTTCAAACATTTTTTTATAGCATGGTCCCTCCTAGAGTCACATCGAAGTATGTAATGACTATAAACAATGTACTCTATTTTACTATTGACCAGTTATAGAAGTTTCATCCCTTACAATTTTTTTTTGTTACATTAACAAAAATTTCATGAAACTTAAGTTATATATATCATTAACTGCTCATGTTAATACATATGTATCCATGGAGGGGGCACATTTATGGATGAGCTCAATTTCAATGAGTTATTGATTGGTCGTCCATGTGTTCCATTTAGTGATGTATTGTGCTATATGCTAACTCTCATCCTAAATTTCAACTACACAATTGAAATTATTTTATCCTAGCTTTGTTCGTGTCTCTCGTTCAAATTGTATAGGGAAGAGACAAGGATGTTTCCCATGATCCTTCTTCTACACGTCAGCATGTCTCCATCTAGGAGACACATCCTCCTTCCTATTTCGACCATCCACCACCGCTTGATGAGGTAAGATAAGTTATGATTCATTTCAATAGAATCCAAGTTAATCATAAATTTATAATGTGTATTTTTAAATATATCTCTGGTTACATGTAATGTCACCATACACAATCACATGTATAGGGGACGTTCATGGTACAACCATGTGGACATGTGACTGGGATACATTAATTCAATAAGGTCTCGATGAGGGCCAATTGACGATCTCACTAGATGCCACAGTAATGTAGATGGAATAGTTTACCATCGATTCATTCCATTCCAAGTGAGTTGATCCATTCACTTAAATTTTTAAAAATTGTTATTTTATATTTAATTTGTACTAAAATTTAATTAACTTTTATAGTTTAAAATTTGAACTTTTGTTGTTTGGTGAATTGGTCATTTTTTTTTATAGAATAGCATGCCATAGCCAGGGGCTTAGAATAGGTCATGGTGGTAGTCGTAATGGTCATACCATTGATCAAGGGCCTCCAAGAGGGGTTGGTGGCACAGTAATTTTTAGGGGCAAAATTTCGTCAATTGGCTATTTTTTGGTTCTTTTTCAAAAATAAATTCGCTATTTGGTCATTTTTAGTGTCTAATATGGCCTATATTTACCTAAAAAAATGTTTTTTTATCATAACATTTGCCAAAATTTACATATTTCAGTGTTAATTTTATGTTTCATATTTAATATCCGCTTACCTATTTATTATAAACATGTTTTTTTCAATCCAAAACAATAACCTAGAATATTATACTTAAGTATAATATTAAAATCCTTAAAAAATAACCTGGTTGGTGGTGGTGACCATTGAATTGATAACACACTATACTATCTTTTATGTTTAGATACAATATCCCACAACAATCTACATTCTCCATTTCAATATATGTTTATGCTTTCTTGGTGAAGTCTCAATATGACCATACTAAGAAAATAAACAATTCCAAATATACCCACACACTTCAACACAAACGAAAAGGAGGAACAATACCTGGAATTGTGAAATAAACAATTCCAAATATACCCACACACTTCAACACAAACGAAAAGGAGGAACAATACCTGGAATTGTGAGTCACTGTAAGTTATATATAGATTATTGATTTCCTCACTATTTTAATGCATTTTTATATTTTCTTCTTGAATTTTTGAGCCGTGAAAAGAGACAAAACCATACTACGCAAGTTCACAACATACCCACAAACATAAACAAAAACAGAGAGACAAAGCCATAGCTGAAAATATGAAAAAGTGCCATAACCTATGGGAACCTATTTGATTGGCCATAACCCCCAACCTGGGGAACTTATTTTGAGTACTCAAACTGTTTCTCTTAGAATGCTCGCTATTTTGAGTAATCTTAAGTTTTGGGGCATTTGGCTTCATACAGACATTTGGTCAAACTTGGCAGTAACCCAATGTATTTTTTCAATGTACATATTTTTCTCCCTTTTAACATAGTAAAGACACCTAACTTTACAAATTTTAAATTAATTTTTCGGCATTCAAATTTATGTTAAATTAATTTTTTAGCATTTAAATTTATAAATATACATATAAGGCATTTTGTTTATTTATTCTATATTTAAATTTCTATCTAAATTCTAAAATAAAACTAAAATTTTTAAAACTTAAAAGATTTATAATTTTACCAATTCCCACTATGTATAATGTTGCTAAATAAATTTATCTAATTGAGATTGATTATTCTGCATAATCATTTATCCAACTAAGGAAAATCTATGACATCCACGTGTCATGAGTGGTAAGTTAGAAAGATGGTAAAGAAGTTGGTATGGTGGTTGTGTTTACTTCATGGTCATCTACTAATTGGATTAGCTACTTAAAATTAAAAATAAATGTAAAGTACTAATTAAAAAAACAAAAATCTTGCAAGCATAAAACAATTGAAAAATATTATAATTAAATAGTTTTAGTTAATTGTTTAATTAAACTTTAAATGGATTTAATTAAATAATTCTTGTTAATTATTTAAATGAGTTTAGTTAAATAATTTTATTTTACCATTTAACTTAATTCAATTAAGCTCATTTCATCTTGGTCTGAATTCTTTTTAGCTTTAAGAAAGAAATCCATTAGGATAGCTGCAGAAATCCATGATGGAATGGCATAATTTAAGATAGAATAAAGGTCAAAATGTACAAGGTTTTACATAAGAATTTAGGAAGAAAGAAATTGATTAATTGATTAATTTTGATGGCGTATATCTCTTTTATGTGTTTCTTCCTTACACCTTGAGACGAACTCTGTTATTAAGTGGCTCTTATGTTTTTTATGGTGTATATCTCTTTATGTGTTTCTTCCTTTTATGTGCACATTCATACATTTCATGCTCTTTTTATCTCTACAATCGAATGATAAGTCTATGATTACAAAGATCCTCATCACGTGGTATTAGATCAGGGATCTATGACTTTTTGGTTCTTGAGTATGAATGTTAACCAGGGGCAAATTCAAGCACAAGAGATTCACCTTGTTGAGAAATATCTTATCATGTCCATTCATATAGGGGGGTTTTAATTGTGAAAAATAAGGTCAATATATTGTACGTATTGGGGGACGGTGATTAGGGTATGGGGGGTTTATAGGTATTGGGGGGTATAAAAAGGGGTTTCTAGTAAAAATAAGGAATATAATGTAAAAATACGGGTTTTATAATTGGAAATATGTATTGGGAGGGGGGTGAACAAAAGGATATTTGTATTTAATTATCAATATCTAGTGAAAAAAGGGATATTCTTTAATATCCCATGAACAAAGGGGCTATGACATGGTTTCACTATGTGAAGACCCTGTGAACTCAAGAAAGGAGAAGGTGAACTAATACCTTACAATCCTAAGACTGGTCGTGCACGACAAAAGAAAAATATGGCATAGGAAGATGTACGCACCGATCTTGACAAAGATTTCCACAAGGCCTTTTATCAGATTGAAGTTTGTGTGGAGCAACTGTTTGCATATTATCAAGAGAGGATAAAAAGGAAAGGTAAAACAAGAATAAATCCAAAGAAGAGGATGCAACCTCAATATTTCAAGAAGATGGAGAGGAGCCTCTTGAACCTCCATCTCCTTCCTCTAGTTCAAGTTCTTCTTCTTCATCTTCCTCTCACCAATCCAATGGTCGTTTAAGAGGGGCTTCTAAGAAGCCATTGTTGAAGTTGGATGTGAAGTTCAATTTTCCCATGTTTAACGATGAATCAAATGTAGAGAAGTTGAACAATTGGATCAAATTGATTGAAGTGTATTATTAAGTTCAACTGATTGAGGAAGATGAGGTAAAGGTACATCTAGCCTCTATTCATTTGCCAGGCACTACTCTCGTTTGTCGGGAGAGCAAGTTGCATAAAGGAATCAAACATAATGGTAAGCTCATTTCATCTTGGTCTGAATTCTTTTTAGCTTTAAGAAAGAAATCCATTAGGATAGCTGCAGAAATCCATGATGGAATGGCATAATTTAAGATAGAATAAAGGTCAAAATGTACAAGGTTTTACATAAGAATTTAGGAAGAAAGAAATTGAATTAAACATTCCTTTAGATCCTTCAGAAACTCTCATGAAGTATATTGATGCAATTACCAATTACATCCAATCATACTATGTTGTTATTGAATCCCACTAATCTGAATGAGACTAGTGTGCAAGATACTGATATTGAAGCTAGGGAAAAGAATGTGCAAGAATATCATCCAAATAAGAACCAAAAGTTTTAGAACAACAAGTTCAAAGGAAAATGCAAGGAAAAGAAGACAACTACAACAAATAAAGAGGGAGATAAGCTCCATTGCACAAACTGTGACAAAGATGGGAATCACCGAAATCATTGTTGGAAGTTACATCCTAAGATTAGGCCTAAAATGTATGGGGGCAAGGGAAAGAAGAATACCATTTCAATAGTGCAAAAAGACTTGGGATTCGACTCGAGGGATGAAACACGGATTGCAGCCATTGGTGTAAAAGGTAACACTTCCCTTCATATTGGTACAAGCTCTTCTAATGCATCCCATGATTCTGATAAAAGAAGAAGTGTATGGTTTCATATCAGATTTGTTACCAAACAGACAAAAGCTGAAAATATTTTTGATCCAGGTTCTCAAGTAAATCTAATCTCTGAATCAACCGTTAAGAAGTTGGGTTAAGAGATCAAACCTCATCCTAAGCCCTATCCTCTTGGTTGGGTGTGTGATAATTCCAAGCTTAATGTCACCACAGGGGCTTCCTTGATGAACCACTACCATATCACATCCCTTCATATTGGGGGTTTATTAATTATTAAAAAATGAAACACTGTATTGGGACCATATTAAGGGTCGAGGGAGTTATTATATGTGCTAAAAAATAGGCAATATTCAGGGGGTTTTATTATCAAAAGGAGCAGAGAAGTGGCGCAAAAAACAAGAGCGAGGGAGCATTGGGGTTTTGGCACAGCTCAACGGTAGTTGCAGAGAGGATGGGGTGGGTATGGGGAGCATTGGTATTTTGAGTCACGAGAGGCATCTATTTATAGAGAGTTACATCTGAATCCAGAATCCATCATATGTGTTGGAAATATTGAGCCAACCCTTGCCCTTTCTCTCTTTATGTTGATCCAGCACCAACAACAGATCCAGTAAAGGAAAGATCAAGGAGTTAAAATGGGGAATCTCGCTTGGTGGATACTAAGAGAATTATTTTTTATTACCTTTATTTATCCTACTGGATTCATTGAAGTGTCACAGGAAGAAAGGAAGGAACAACCTGTATTGGAAGGAAGGAGAGCATCTACATTACTTCCTTAGCGAAATCCTTTGTTTCCCATACATGAGAAAGCAACGAAGTGAACGTCCATTGAACCAAACTATAGTTATTGCATCTGTTGGTATGTGACTGAGCAATCATCTTATTCCATGTAATAAGTGGGAACTAGGGTGGAAATTTGTCGTTTCTAGGAGCTGACTCCTCGATATATAATTAAGATCCTCCATTTGCAGGTCTATATGATGCATTTATAAAGCTTTCATTTCACCTGGATGAAGCAAAGAAAGAAGGACGAGCGGTGGAAAAATTATCAGTAACAAACACAAAGGTCACATAATAGCCATCATCCCATCCCACAGCATCAAAGTCATAGGTTCAAATCCTAGCTGCAGAGGTGAGTGTAGGTGATCTTATTTTTACCCAAAAGAACCACTGAGAGAAAATGCAAGGGCAAGGGTGGGAAGAGAATCACCCACAGAGACAGAGGCAGTTGATTAAGTGAAAGCAACAATAAAAAATCTCATTGATAACCCCTTAGAATAGACAATATAAAAGGATTTCGGCTCATTCATCGGGTGTGTTTAAGGGTTTATATTATGTGTCCTACAATCATTAAATTCCAATGTCACAATATTCTTATCATATGCATTTTATAGTTTGGAAACATGCCTTTCATTTTATCTAATAATTCTATACTTGTAAGTCATCATCATCCATACTACATATCACTATAGACTGATGTTATTTCTTCACTTTCATTTTTGTAGATATTAGACTTGGAGGAATCTCTGTCCCAACTTAAAGTTATCCATGTTGCTCGAACGAAAGGAAAGGTAATCTTGTTTATCATTAATTGTTTTCACTCTTTAGATGCAAAGAACAAAGAACATAACTATCCATCTAGGATTACATTGAAATTTTGTTTATCTTGCTTTACAATAGACTCATGTGGTTCTTATTTTAGGGATTTCAGCGATTTTCTATTCTGATTGCAAAAGCATCTAGACAAAAATTATGGTGTATACCAATATATAATATCAAGATGTTATCTATATGAAGAGATGAAAGCCCCTTTTTGCTTCATAGTAAGTTAGTACATCATTCTTTATGTTTGTAAGGTACACGCTTGTCAAAGTGGTCTGAAATATTGACTAGGATAGGCCATGAGTTGTTTCTTATATATGGAACCTTCTTCATGTCTCTAATAACTTCGCTAAATAATTGTTGTACATCTAGAGTCAATCCTAATGTACTTTGGATATACATTTTTCAAGCTTCATGCAACTTCACCATAACTAGTTCAAACCTTATGCAACTTCACCATGGCATCATCATTCCTTTAAAAAAACCCTTAAACAAAAACTTTGCAAGAGAAAGAACACCTTTTACATTTCCAAAACACTCCTTCAAATTTGCAAATAACTCTACCCCAAATCAATGTTTCATGTAGTTTGTTAATTCTATTCCACAAATTAGTTTTCAATAGTTCTTAAGTAGTGACAACTCAGTTATAAAACAAGCATGAAGTTTGTCCTTAATAAGATCCTCAAATTCCTTGAAAAGTGTGCTAACATTTCTCTTGACCTTAGTGCCAAGATTAGGAATTACTGCATGAAGCTATGCATCAATCCTTTTAAATTTACAATATCAATAGGATGAATATCTCTTCTTTAAAGTGATCCCACAACAACTCTAATTCTGTCATTGAAATGCATGCCTCAAGGTTTTCCTTTAATCAGTCCATAAGGGTGTTTTCAAGGCTCTCCTTCTGATATGCCCATTAATCCTAGTACACAAGTAGATATGTATTTGTACATTAGGTGAAGAAATGTCGCCCCATAATCACTGCTTAGTGTACTTATTCTGATCTCAGGTTGCTTTGAATGGAAAGCATCACTTGTCATTGAAACCATTTTGTTGGAAACTTGGAAGTGAAGCCTAGAATTATTGACTTCTCCACTTTATTCTTCTTGAGACTTCAAAATATGTAGACATGCAGTTCCTTTTTCACTTTGCTTCTATTTTCTTAGTTTATTTTTTTATTATTTTTAAGGCACAAAAATAAGGACATAATTCCATACAAGTAATGTACAAGGAAGCCCCACATGGAGCAAAAATATCCATAGTATAGTCCATAGTAATTTTTTATCTACTTCTATGAAAAAATTTATTTTTTTTGAAGCAAATGAAAAAAAGACATATGTATCTTTGATTTGTGGATGATGTGTTGTGTAATGAGTTGGAGCTTTGTTATTTAGATGGAGTAAAATATTTGGCTTGGAGAGAGTTTCCATGTTTTTTCATCTCTTATTTTGATCACCTTTTGATCTTCTGCAGGTACATTGAAGCTAACTCTTCAATTTGGGGAGGGGTATTTGAATAAGCCACTGACAATACATTTTGTTTCAACGTGTTTCATCTTGATAGTAATATTTCTTCATCCTTCTTAGAGATTTGAATTGAAGGTGCATACCTTGCTTTCTAGCCCTTTGTTTTATTAATGAACTAATATGTATGTGTAAATTTGAATCTTTTTTTTCATTTATTTATGGATGCACTCACCTCATTTCGTAGCCATATTATATCCAAATTTTTGAAAAATTTGTTATAATTTTATTCATTTCTTAACGTGTTCTTAACAACCTAAAAGGTACAAATGGATTGGAATGCAGATGGAACCAAGTGATGTTGTGGACTTCACAATTTTTATGGGTGAAGAGAATTGTGCCCTTGGCACAATCCAGTGTCAAAAAGGTTGTACATATGATGATATCCATTGTGAAATTGTGGATGATGAAATCGTTGATTATCCTTTTGATTTTATTGGCCTAATTGAAATTCCTTTAAATACAAAGCAAGAGCAAAAAATGAAACCTACAACAACAAATGTAGGCATTATAGGCACGTTGGTTGTCTAAACATTGCAATCATAGGTAATGTAAGGAATGCCAATCTATGAAAACATTGAAGGGAATGTGGAGGAAGCTATGCATAAACAACCAAGAGTTGATCATGTGTCTGAGTCAGTGGAGCAAGTTGTAGCGGTTGATCCTAATGTATTGGCATCTTGGGAACATAAAGTGAATAGTTTAATGGAATAGTTTGTCAACAAGAAGCTAACACTCAAGTTATATTCAGATAATGGAAAACCTAATATAAAGATTCATTGTGAAAGTTTTGGCATTGATTCTAAAATGGGGGAAGTATCCTTGGCAGCGCGAACAGTTCGTAACTTAAAAACCAATCATATGAAAACAGGGTCCCAACAACGCCACATTTCAATGTTGGGAATTAATGAAATTACTTCATGTAACAAAGAAAAGCAGACAACAATGGCTAGAGATCAACTTGAGATTGTTCAAGCAATCAAACTTCTACATGATTTCAATCAAACACAAGAGCCTAATTTGTTCAAGGTGGTGGAAGCAACACTTGCAAACTATGAGGACAAGAAAAAAGTAAGAGTGGAATGTACATGATGCAATAGATGGTTCTATTTGGTGTCGTTAAATGATAACATTATCAGTTCTCTAAATGAACACATGAAATCAAAGAAGCACACTACTACTACAGTTATCAGTGTTGAGGAGTGCAACAGTTGGGAGACCGAAGAATCCTACCAATGATCAGTCCCAACAAAGTTGGACTAAGTTCTTTATCCCATCATTACCATCACCATTACATAGGGTTTCTACAAGTTCTTAGTCTTCTAGTTCAGGTGTGTTAATTACCCAAGTTTTAATTTAATCTGATTTTTAATTTGCAGATTACTTTATTTGTTATTACTTGTTAGTAGTAGTTAATAGATCATTCTCTAATGTGTTTTTTCATATTATTCTAGGGCAATTGCCTCCCCCGATATTACTATGTTGGGGGCATTGGGATCTCTATCTTGATAGAAGAGGGGATATATTGGATAGAAAGGTTCTAATGGATGACTAACGTGATGTAAAATTGTGGTCCATAGATAAACATACCCGGAGAACACTATGTTATGATGGTACTGAATGCCATATTAATGGTACATACATACATGTTCATTGCAAGAGGGTTTATAAAACATGAACACATTTTGATTCATTGACATGCAATTTTCGTAAGTTGATACATAATTGTGATGAATTTCAGATGCGTTTATATCGCGAATCAAGGAGCAACATCAAAAGACATGGGAGAGATATAGGGAAAGGGAGAAGATTGGACCATTTGACTCAATATGAACTCAAAATTGTTGCAAAAGACACAAATGCTACACATACATTAACAATGCTATCTCTTTGATGGGAGAGGACAAATGTTGCTACATTGTCTATTAGAATGAGGTCTCTAAGGGAAAAGTTGTTCGAATCTGCAGGAAGGAAGGATGTGTTCAGGTTTTGCTACGATGTGTGTGAGGCTCATAAGGAAGGAAGCTTACAAGGTAAATATGTAGTTTGGGAATTTGTTCAAGATATATTTCACAACCTAGCTCGTTCAAAGTCAAGGAGAAGGTATAGTGCATCCATTAAATCCATTTATGAGATGATTAAGTTATGGGGAGGTCCTATATTACATAGATTTATTAGCTTGAATATGGATGGCCCTTCGATATCTACGACTTTAAGGAAAGTTAGAAAATCATTGACATATATCCCAAGGGAGAAGGAGTACATTTTTTAGGTAATCGAAAAAGTTCCATACATGGTATAGAGGGACCAATTCCCATATTCCTTGCTGAATATGAAACTGTTGTGAAAAAATATGTCAGGTGGGTAGCAAAAAGTGATCTACATTGGTGGGTTTTTGTCATAAGAAAGAAGAACACAAGTGCCAATCACATTTCTTGGTGACAATTAGTGAGGGCGTTGCAGGCTATGATATTATCACAAATGCCTTCAAGAATTGTGTGGTTGGATATTATGCATGTGTTATTATTGAAAACCCTTTACATGAGAATATTCCTCATCCGGTTGTGGTTGTTTATGCAATGTGCAGCAAGTTTGATGCATTTCTTTTTCCATCGACAATGGGAAAAAAATAGAAGACCTATGGAAGAAACATGTGGAACATTTTTAGGACCTATCATTGGTCATTCCTCAGATGGGGATAGTAGGAGAATAATGCTTATGTTGAAGGATTATTACTCAACGACATGCATGAGATATCAAATTCCCTTAGAAGGGTGGAGGCTAACTGGGTTGTCTGATAGCTTTAAGGTAACAAGACTTCATGATCAGTATTACATCCACAATGGAAAAAATCTAGTGAATCATTTGTTTAGTGGTCGGCGAGTTTTTATTGTTGGATAAGAGTTGATTAGTTTTAACCATGTAAGAATGGATTATAAAACTTTTAAATTGGATGACCACAAGCTTAACATTGAGGATATAGAGAGGATTGATCAGCAAAACTGGGCTTAAACACAACGTATTGCTTCAAGGCATTCCTAGAGGTGCTTAAAGGAAATGAGAAGTACAAGTGGCAGAACAGAGAGGACATCGGGTACATAGACCTATCTAGAAATCGTTGCTGATTACATTGATATTTTTTTGTCTCCTAGTTTGACTCTTTGGGAAAGAGAACGATATTATTCAAGATTCCATGATTTATTCATGTTATGGCTATGTTGGGTCAGAGAACAAGCAAATACTAATGTCAACATTAATTTCATTAGCAGAGAGGCATATCAAGATGTGAAATTTATTGCCACTTTGTGTTTTTGTTGAAGAGATTTTTCGTGATCAATACTCTAACTTGCCATGTGCATTACACCTGACTATGAAGAGATGTATGTGAGAACTTCTTTTGAAAATTCGATGGCATGGTTGGAGTAGAGAGGGAATATGGTTTCACTAACTTAATTCATGCTATTGGAACACTTAATAGAGTTCCTAAAGAAGAATCAAATCCCCAAGGGCTTTGTTTCAATAAATCTCATAAGAAACAAATGAGTATATGGAATAAATTGCATCAACAAACAGTAGAGGAAGGTGATGTCTTATCACAATATGATTCAATATCAACAAATAATGAAATTATATAAGCTCTCAAGATAGGATAGTAGGATGTGCAAGAAATTTTACTAGGCCTTGGCATGCAACTAGAAAGACACACAAAAGATTCTTAGTGGTTTAAACCATGGATAGAGGATCACAATTATCCAACATTCGAAGCCATGGATGAAGTAGTTGATAATTCAAATATTTGTCTTTTATGGCACTCAATGAATAATGGATTACAAATAATGGAAAGTGAGTGGAGGCATGAGTTGGATGGAATTTTAGATTATGTTGATGAAAATGTAAACATAACTACCAGACCAGTGGTGGAGATTGATGGAAATGACATGTACAAATCTTGTTTGGTTAGTCAATTGAATGGAAGTCTGACATTATCGAAAGATAGATTGACTAAAGTGAGGAATGGAGTATACTTCAGGAGAGATGAGAGGGGCCCCAAAAAGGGTGTTGCAATTGGTTTTGGAATTGGATCAGATTGTGTGGTGTTGTTTGAGAGCAATTCTATAGCTATAGTTGAACGTACTAAAAGAAAATGCATTTCTCAAAGTACAAAGCACGAAGTTTCTTGTGGGACTTGGTACACTAGAAGAGTTCAAAGAATAAGAAAGAAGGATCGTAATAGGGTGTTTGATTACCATAATCACATTGATCTATTGGATAGGCCTAAAGGTGTTGACTTTCAATGTTGTTGGTACAATTGAATAAAGGGGCAACGTATGTACAAGTATGATTCGACATATCGTCTATTCATACAACTTGAATATGTTATAGCAACGAAAAACCTATCATACAATATCAAGAATAACACATAAAAGTTAGAATAAAGAAACCACAAATTTTATGAGGATTTCATTAAAAATTTAAATAGGGTGGAGTTTTCAAAAACATTCTAATTTCTCTTATATTTTCACTACTTTCTTATAGCTTATTTATAAAGTATTATTTTTTGTATTATTATTGATTAGTCTGTATCAATTTCATACTCATTTTATACTTGTTTGCTTCAGGTGCGGTGAATGGTTCAGATGGCGAATGGTTGGGATAACTCAATGTGAATTTATTGATTTTCAAATATTTCTTTATGCTTTCTTAAAGCATGGTTCTTGAGGGTTATTGAAATTTTGTTTTCCATGTTCATATTATATTTTTTAGTATTGATTGTACATGATGCTTCATGCTTCATGTTGTTCATGTTCTTTCTGTACATCTTATTCGATGCATGAGAATTAAGAATTGATTTGTTGCCCAATATCTGTGTTGTAAATGTTTAAATTTTGTTTGAGTGGGATTCAGATATATGTTAATATAGTGGTATAACTTTTGAGGCAAGTGTTTTTTGAATAATGCAAGCAATGAGAAAACTTGAGACCAATTTAACTAGAGGATCTATTCATTCACCTTTAGCTCAATGCTGTTTTATCCCTTACACCAATGAGGTTGGATGTATCTCCTTTTCAATACACCCGAGTTTGAATAGTAGGTAAATGATAGCAGTATAATCTCACTCTAATGTACAACCTGATTTCAGATCAAAACCAAAGCATAGCCACTCTGGCTATTACTACATTGCTGAAAACAAGGAATGAGTTGCGTGTGGATCCTTTGATGAAGAAAATCACAAATTTGATATATTTGTGAGTTCAAGATTGTTGTTGTGTAACCAATTATATCTCTGTGTTTGAAGTTCCCACAGAAGTATCGAACATTGAGTAATTGAAATTTTTTTTGTTATTCTATTTAAATGTATCATCTTTTCTCTCTTTCCTTTGGAGGAGAGTTGATAACTATGGTGTTTGTCTAATGATTTTCCATAATGAACTTTCAAAGTAATATACTTAGAGAATAAGGGGGATTTGGATATAAGAAATCTATTGTGAACTCTATTCTTATTCTCATACGAGATATATCGGAGGAAAAGTAAAGTGGCTTGTCTCATCTTTGTGAATTCATTGAAGATTGTGAATTTACTTATATTTCTACACATGTAAGCTCTATTTATTGCATAAAATATTAGCGTTGTGTCATCAATTTTATTCATTCATTTTCATTGTTTATATTGTATCATTCTATTTCTCCAACTGACAACAGAGTTAGTGTTCTTTTCTTCTCCCTAATCTCATCATATCATTAGACCATATTTGCATGACAGCTAAATATGTTGAACTAGTAAGAAGTGTGAAAAATTTGACCTTCATAGATAGAAATGAATTTAGAGAAATATCATGGAGATACATATTGAAATTGCAGTGCATTTAAGGTTATGTTTTGTACACGTCAATTATAATGCAGTATATAAAGCATTAAATATTTCTATTTATATACCCGCTTGAATTATTGTATTAGATAATTGCATGGATATTATTGATAAGGTATTTCTATTGCATATTCTTCATTTTATTGGTAATGAAGGACCAAATATTGTAGACCCTATTGTGACCCTAGCAACTATATTCTATATATTTATAATCGAGTTATTCTTGAAAATGAAACAATTAGAGAAGTGTTGTGATTCCTGAGTTCAAAACATTTAAATGTTAACTCTGGCTACTTAGGGTGACAAATGTGATCGAAGAGACTAATTGAACAGGATGATGTTTTCACTTAAATTTCATATCTGAAACTTGCACATGCTTTGGACTCCATCTCATTCATTTTTCCTCTATCTCAAGCTACAACACAAGCTATACAATCATTGCATTTGGGGATTTTTGTCAAGTTCATTGCTAAACAAAAGTTTTCTTCAATATTGACTAGCATTGGTAAATAAAAAATTTCTTCGATTTTCTTCAAGTAGCACGGGAAATAAAAGGATGAAGCAGTAGCAGATTATAAACAACTCTCGATGTGGCGCAATGTGATGAACTCCACTAGGAAAAGTGGTAAATGAAAAATCACTGTCTAGAGCCTCCAAACTTGATCTTTTGAAACTTAATATAAAGGGTTGTCAGCTAAGTTAAAAGGAATATTTTGTCATGGCGAAAGTGGAGAGGTGGATACGAGGAAAACACGTGAATTCGCGCTCCAGGTTGCGGTCCAAAGGTCAACTGTAAGCTTCGCCTCTCACTAGGTAAATTTAGTACCTTGTTATTCACTGAGTTTACTGTTATGGAAGGGTTTCATTTTGTACAAATTTAAAGTTAAGGGGTTCCAGATTTTTCATTTTGTAGAAATGCTAAGTTAAACGATAAGTTGGACACATTTTAAAGGAATTTGAAAAATATTTAGGTGTATTTGATTAAGGTTAGAGATTTCTCTTAGCCATGCCTGGAATTTCAAATTCCCCTCGCCTCCCAAATGGAGATTTGTTGATAGTTTGTTATTTTCATTTCCTATCACTTTATGTTATTACCAATTTATAGTATCAATATTTTATATCAAATTTACTTTTTTTTTTAAATGATATATTAAAATTCATTATCGCAACTTCTAAACTCAAGTGATTTGGCTTAGGTATTTGGAAATAGAAAGCTATGGATCTTCCCAATCGAACAAGAAGGGAGAGACCTATATTCCAGCAATCATCCAAAAATAGAAAATAAATTATATCCATTTCTCATTTTATCTAAGGAAAGCGATTGTCGAAAATCTATGGTTTATTGATCCTTCTGCTGAATAAAATAGGCCATGATACTAATTACCCTAATTATACCTTCAATTTATGTTTACTTAAAAAAAATGAAATAAAACACACCTTCAAACATTTTAAAATAATAAAAAATATTAAAATTAAAATTAAAAACTTGACTATATACAAAAATCCTTGGTCAAATGTGTAAAGAATCATTGCATGGCCAAAGCGAAGGGTTGCCGAAGAAACCCATTCACCCTCCCTTCTTCTATTGTATCCTTGTGGAAATTGAATTGAGCTTTTTGATGCTCTCGATCATAATCCCATTGAATCATTTTTTTACCATAATCAAATGTGTCGTTAGTTGGACGGAATTTTGTATAGAGAGCAGACCCCGACTATTATACCAACCAATAATATTAATCTATTGAATATATTTTAAAAAAGGAAATAGTAAAATATATTTAAAAATTACAATGTCTAAATATATTAAAAGGATTACTCTTGAAGTCGACCATATCCTACTTCGCTTAGTTGTTCAAAGACTTTTAGGATTGGAAATGAGTATGCTCCTTCTTGGTTCCCAAAATGAAGTAACAAAGCCAAGATGTTCCCATTTTCCAATATTAACAATGAATTTGCATGTTGCGAAGTAGATTCATGGAATTTTACCTTTGTGAGCATTGGCCATCCAAGGGTGATAATAAATGAGTTAACCTGCTCATTTATCCTAGAGAGTTCAAAGAATGTGTACTCGAGCTTTCATCCTTCCACATAACGTGTCTGATTTAATGAACAGGACTCCTAAATGATTTTCCAAAACCAACGTAACCACCAAGCTACCTACTCAGAACTCAGCGAAAGGGTACTAGTAATTATGATGGGTAAATAAATTCAATTAACGTCAAATCTATGGGTTTGAATTTTACAAAAATTTCAAGGTTGACATGCGGTTTATGCACGTGGTCATGGGACCCAGATATGATGTCAGGGATTGAGGCGGCATGATAAAATAGTAAATATGTGGCCAGGATAATATCAACAGTTTGCAAGTGATCTAGAGCATGAAGTAGCATGGGAGATGAAGGAGATAAGAGGTAGCGGATTATAAACTGCCTTCCACACGGCGTGATGTGGTGAGATCGGATGGGGAAAATGGTAAAGGGAAAACCACTTTTCGTGGCTTCCGAAACTGGTCCTACTACCTAATATAAATTTCATTGGTCAGTGTGAATAGGTTTATTTTGTCGTGGAATTGAGGAAAGAGTGAAGATGTTGACAACACATGGGTTTGCGGTTCGAGTTGTTGTCCGAAGGTCAACCATAGTGTTTTAACCACC
Source organism: Pseudotsuga menziesii (assembly GCA_001517045.1). Taxonomy (NCBI): domain Eukaryota; kingdom Viridiplantae; phylum Streptophyta; class Pinopsida; order Pinales; family Pinaceae; genus Pseudotsuga; species Pseudotsuga menziesii. The sequence continues at coordinate 157,917 of LPNX010870601.1, forward strand.
TCCCAAGTAGTTCTAACACGCTATTTCCACGTTATTTCTTACTGATTTTGTGTTATGGAAGAAGCTTCAAGTTCATTTTCCCTCTGTAAGTTCCTGGATAGCAAAGAACAGTTATGGAGTTTTAAATCACAAGGAAGAGATGTTTTGAATGTGTGGAATTCTTTTATGTATTATTTCTCTATCGAGCAATCCCTGCATAACCCTGAATTTGTAGAGTGGTGTGTAAATAATTATTCTCCCACTAAGAGAGTAATTATGAACAAAAACGCTACCATGATACTTTGTCAGGTTAATACAAAAGTCATCCACGAGGTTTAGAATGTGCTCGATATTTTTCTTGAAAATACTGAAGCCCTTAGTGAAGAAACCCTGGTCAAAGTGTATAAAGAATGTAAGTCTGAGATTAAAAAATCCTTTTTCACAAAAATTCTAAAAGTTGTTCATGTGGTAAAGAGTCTTTCCTTTCCTGTGGATGTTCGTCGTTTTCGAGAAGAGGTCCAACTCGTGTTGTAAATACTGAGTCAATATTGGGATATGATGATGACAAGTCAGTGACTGAAGTTATGATTGGTTTTTTGTTGAAAAAAAATTTACCAAAACCTAAGACAAACCAATTCGGTTGTTTTAGTTTCATTGAATTCTTAGCCACCACAATTCATTTTCAACTAGCCAAAATGCTGTTAATTTTTTAAAAACTTTGACATATGAAGGCATGCAAGGGATGGGAATTAGGGATAGTCTATCCATCATTCTATGAGCTAGAAAGTTTATTAATAAACATAATTTGATCAAAGTTGTACAAGAGAAAGAAAATCAGATGTTTCTAGAGGTTAAGGATTTCAAGAACACTTTGATGAAGGACTTCCTCCATTATGGGATGACAATGGCAAGTTTTTTCTCAAGAACAATATCATAGATTGCTAGTGCATAAACGCATGGACCACTCCAAATTTGAAGAATTGACAAAGGGAATAACAGTAAAAGTAATTATAGAGACATTGACTGATGACTTTGAGATATTTGAACGGTTCTTGATCACTCAAATAAGTCTACCACCTATTTCTTACACCCAATATGTGGAGTTAGAGGCAGTGATTAAAGAAATGATGGATTGTGACCTCTTGAATCATGAACAATGGAAGGTTGTGGAAAATTTTGGGAAAACCAAAAATAGATTACACTAATGGTGAACAAGTGTCATAATTCAAGGGAGCAGTTTAGATATCTCTTTGGCCTACCACATGGATTTTCTACGAAATTTGTTTTTATAACAAAAAATTGAGTTACTAGATTCCCTGGAGTTAGGGATTTAGTTAAAAGAACATTGATTTACAATAAGTTTGTTAAACATTTTCTTGAGGAGCCATTTTGTATATAATTTACATTTTATGATGTTTGGAGGTTGGGTCCCAAAGAAAAGAAGCAGATTGTTCATGGACAATATTTTCTTAATACAATTTTGTAGAGAATAGAAAAAATGAACTCTTTTTTGAGACATAAATTCTTGTGGTAATGGTTTTAAGTTTGTGATCTCCTCTATGTGTATGTGTAGATATTTACCTCTGTTTCCATTATGTGTTTTTCTTCTTAAGTATTCGGTTCATAATAAATGATTTGGAATTCGTCTATGATGTACCAAATGCATGCAACTAGATACTCATTATTTTCTGTCTAGCATTGCATTAAGCCATTTATGAGACAAAGAAGTCATCTGGGCCTGAACAGGGAACAATGGGTGGGAGCCCATCATCACTGATCCTAATCCAACTATTGACATATGGGGACCAAACAAAGATGACACTCTTCCTGATATAGGCATGATCTCTACTGCTACATGATGTTGTGTGGACCAATTGGTCCTTGCCTTAAAGCGGTGATACTCAGACTTAATTTTGATGTGCTTGTTATTTAGCATGCCTTACAGTTTTTCTTATGCTTTTAAAACTTATTAGCTGACTATGTGTTATTATCTCATGGAAGTTGCACATCACAGTCCAATTTTTGTATGATTACTAAAAGCAAAGATATCTCTTTTTAAGTCTCATGCTGTACAGGAATTTGCAAAAATGTATTTTCAAATATTACGACTTTATCTTGAAAAAATTGAATTGGAGCATGAATTGCCATCAAATACAAAATATGCTTTTTTCTACCATGAAAAATTACAAATAAGGCCACGTTGACAAAATCACATTTTGAGTCAGCTACTGGTTCATAATTTACCTCAGGTGCAACTCTTGCTACAAGTGGAAATGATGCTAACTTCTCTAACACCTCTCTGCGTGATGCTATGGAGGTAAGGAACATTGGGTGTGTATATTCAAATGAAATTGTATTTCAAAAGAATAACGATGCTGATGGTAATAGTTCATCAGTTGACAACAAAGTTGAGAAATTAGAGAAGTTTTCTGGTTTAAATCTTGAGAGCCCATTCATTGTTTATGGTATAATGTCTTAAAAGTTTCCAGTGGAAGTGTGTTTTTTAATTTCATCATGTTTGTGTGGAGTGCAGATTAACTCATTAGGAAATTGTGATTGTTGTTGATTCGAAAGATGGGTAGGGTGTGGAAATCTCTTGTTATAAAAATCATTGTTGTGGTATGGACCTTCCGTATATGGTGAGTATAATGTGTATTGCTGTGGTATGGAACAATTATGGACTATATACCTTGAGAGAGAATATAATAGTTTGACAAATTCGACTTCTAGTTAAAAGAGTTATGTCCCCACCTTGATGGTACACCTTGGTCCTATGGGTAAAAGGGTTATTCTCCAACCTTGATTGACACACCTTGGTATTGCTGGTGTAGGGGTTGTTTTACCACTTCATCATGACCCCTCTTATTAAATCTTGATCTTATGTTGACCCTTTATTGGTCCTTATGCTAGAACCCCCTCATAGTGTGGTACGTTAACCCTTTTGTTATGTTTTTTATTGGTGTGACCTTCTAGCAACCCCAAACAACCCATAGCCTACTCAAGCAAGTTCATACAGGTCACATTTTAGTCCAACCATCCCCAAGAAGGCCATGGTCCAGTTCAAGCAGACCGAAGAAGGCCACTGTTCATTTTAGGAAGAACTGATAAGGTCACAACCAACTTAGGAGGTCACAGTTCATATTTGAGTGGACCAATACCTTTATTGCACTATTTGAGTGTGCTAAGCTGTAAGAAATCCATGGGATTTGTATGGGATACAAACTAAGCTCTGGTTTGTGTGTGGAATGTCATCATTACGTGATATTTTATGGACTGTTGTTTCTTGGTATGCTGCTTCAGTAATTGGGGTTTCCTTACGGTTTACCTCAAGCAGCCCTAAACACTCAAATAGTAAAACAAAGATCTCAGTACACTCAAGCAGGGTTATGGTTTCTTCTAGCAAGCCCAAACAACTCATAGCCTGCTCAAGAAAGCCATGGGATTTGTATGGGATACAAACTGAGCTTTGGTTTGTGTATGGAATGCCATCATTACCTAATATTTTATGGACTAATGTTTCTTGGCATAGGTAAACTGTTGGATTTCGTTCTTCCCACAGTCAATCCAACTAAGGATGCTTGAAAGGTCTCCTCAATATCACCCGCTAGGTTTCAATCTATTGAGCTTGTAATCAGCCAAGGCCTCATCTATACATCCATCCAGTCTATTGGGATTTCCAACAAGCAAGGTAGTCCGTGGGTAGTCTTGGAAACCAAACCCCAATGCTCCCCCGCTTGCGCTGCTTCTCCACGCACCGCTTGTGTTGCTTCTCCCCCCCTTTTTATAATAGAACCCCTTAAATATTACCATTTTTTTAACCCATAAATTAAATCGTGAATAAACCCCTGAACCTTAAATATGATCCCAATTTAATGTTTTTTTATTTATAATTATTAAGCCCCCAATATGAACAAATGTGATATGGTATTGGTTCATCAGCAATACCCCCATGGTTTCATACTTGAGTGGACTAATATCTATGCTGCATTGTTTGAGTGTGCTAAGTTGTAAGAAATCCATGGGCTTTGTATGGGCTACAAACTGAGCTCTGGTTTCTGGGTATGTTGCTCTAGTAATTGGGGTTTCCTTATGGTTCACTTGAAGAATACCCAAACACTCAAGAAGTGCAACAGAGATCTTAGTCCACTCAAACATGACTCAAACAGTGTTATGGTTTCTTTTAGTATCCCCAAACAACTCACAAACTACTCAAGAAATCTATGGGATTTGTATGGGCTACAAACTAAGCTTTGGTTTGTGTCTGGAATGTCATCATTACCTGATATTTTATGGATTGTTGTTTCTTGGTCTGCTGCTCTAGTAATTGAGGTTTCCTTGCTTGTCGACTGGGTTAGCTTGACTACTACTATAGTTTAATAACCTACAATAATTGAATTTATTCTCTCTCTCGGGCATGCCCTTTATTCCTGTAATGACTTGTCTCTTAATATACAAGATCTGATCTAAAAAAAATATTTCTGAGTATAAGGAAGGTTTCAACTCTCCTATTGGGTTATCTTATTTGTTTTCTGTGTGCTTTAAGTTAGATTTACTACTGATCTTATTTATTGTCTTTGTATTTTTTTTGTCGTAAGTAAACAAGAGTGAGACAAGATAAGTTTAAAGCATAATTTTCATATCTATCAACTTTTACACTCTTGAATGTGGACCTTCAGGAGTGTCGAAGTTTAAAGAGAATACAATTATGCGTTCAGACTTAAGTGGATATTTGCTGCACTATTTGAGTGTGATAAGTTGTAATAGATCCATGGGATTTGTATCAGATACAAACTGTACTTCGGTTTGTGTGTGAAATGTCATCATTACCTGATATTTTATGGATTGTTGTTTCTTGGTCTATTGCTCTAGTAATTGGGGTTTCTTTGCTTGTTGATTGGGTTACCTTGACTGCTAATATAGTTGAATAACTTACATTAATTGACTTTATTCTCTCTCAGGCATGTCCTTTATTCCTATAGTGACTTGTCTCTTAATAGACAAGATCCAATTTAAAACATTATTTATGAGTATAAGGAAGGTGTCAACTCTCATAGTGGGTTATCTTATTTGTTTTCTTTGTAATTTGAGTTAGATTTACTACTGATGTTATTTATTGTCTTTGTTTTTTTTTTAGTTGTAACTAGACAAGACTAAGACAAGATAGGTTTAAAGCACAATTTTCAAACTTGAAAGAGATGAAAATTATGCATTCAAACTTGAGTGGACTAATATATTTGTTGCATTGTTTGAGTGTGATAATTTGTAAGAGAGCCATTGGCTTCATATGGGCTACAAACTAAGCTTTGGTTTGTGTGTAGAATGTCATCATTACCTGATATTTTATAGACTGTTGTTTCTTGGTCTGCTGCTCCAGTAATTGGGGTTTCCTTGCTTGTCGACTGGGTTACCTTGACTACTACTATAGTTGAATAACCTACAATAATTGAATTTATTCTCTCTCAAAGGTATTTCGTTTGTTCATGTAGTTACTTGTCTTTTAATAGACTATCTAATCTAAAAAAATATTTTCGAGTATAAGGAAGGTTTCAACTCTCCTAGTGGGTTATCTTATTTGTTTTCTCTGTACTTTGAGTTAGATTAACTACTATTGTTATTTAGTGTCTTTATATGCTTTTCATCTTTAACACATGGAACTTAGGGAGTCTTAAAGTTGAAAGAGATGAAAATTATGCTTTAAATCTATCTTGTCTAGTTACAATGATACTATTTTGTTTCTAGTATTTATTTGTCATCGTTTGTCAGAGTCTATGTTTGTTTGAGATGGTTTGTCATGGTTTATGTCCTTTGTCTTATCAAATATCTGCTGCTACGTTTAAATATCAAAATTTGGTTGGCAGTTTCCAAAAGTTGCAGTGGCATTGATTCCTATTTATGGATTTCAGTTGGAGTTGTAGTTTCCAAGCTAACTCCTTTTTATGGATTTCATTTCTCTTCCTTGTATAAGTTGTTTGTTTGGTTCTACTTTCTAAAACTAATGACTCTTATACAGTGATGACAAAAATATATAAAACAATGTACCTTGAGAGAGAGAAAATATTATTGTCTTGTTGGTCCTATATAGGAGTTGTTTGTCCACCTTGACCTTGTGGGTTTGTGGTTTGTTTTGTTGTGGGCCCCTTGGTTGACTCATGATCCTTTATCTTACTTGGTCCATAGGTTATGTTTATTAATGTTTTGGTACCCCATATTAAGGAGTATCTACATTATATAATAAAGTTTTAATTTAACATGAGAGACAGATCCAGTTCGTGGTCTACTGCTCCGGTGTGACTGAGCTATCTCCCTTTGTGTGATATTTGTTGCTGCTCCATGTGATCTCTTGCTGCACCACCCACGTGGTTTAATTTTCCCGCATGGCTAGGATTTCCTTGTTACACCTTCCACATGGTCACTTTGCACCAGTGTGACCGTGAGTATGTTGGATTATGGGTCCTTCCCCAGCGTGATCGTGGCATGTTTCTTGGGTTGAATGTGGGTTCTTACACAATGCAGTCGTGAGTCTGTTTCTTGGTGGATTATGGGTCCTTCACTAGCATGACCATGATTTATTTCTTGGCACTTTCTTGGTCGATTATGGGTCCTTCACCAGCATGACCGTGATCTATTTTCTTGAGTGAACTGTGGGTATTTCCCCAACGTGACCATGATATGTTTTCTTGGTGGACTATGGGTCCTTCTCTAGCATGACCATGATCTGTTTTCTTGGGTGGATTGTGGGTCATTCACCATCATGACCGTGATATGTTTCTTGTTAGAGTGTGGGTCCTTCACCAGCATCACCGAGATCTATTTTCTTGAGTGGACTGTGGGTCCTTCCCCAACGTGACCATGATCTATTTTCTTGGTGGACTGTGGGTCCTTCTCCAGAATGATGATCTATTTTCTTGGGTGGACTATGGGTCCTTCCTTGGTGTGACCATGAGCCTGTTTTCTTGTGTGGACTATGGGGTATTCCCCAGCGTGATAGTGAGTTTCACTTTATGGGCGGACTGTGGTTTTTCTAGCATGACTGTGAAAAGTTTGCTTGCGTGTATCTACACTATGTGACTGCATCCTTACCCAACATGATTGTGTGTCCTTTTTCAGCATGAATGTATTGGGTATGACTGTGCTTGTTGACTAAGAATTATGGGTCAGTATGCCTCTGCTTTAACCCTCTCAGGCTCTCTCTAAAGGTACATAAATTGTTTTCCTAGATTGAATTGTCCCTTCGGTGACAAGATCAAATCTAAAATATCTGAGTATATGGTTGATTCAAATATTGATTATGATTATTTACTGTTGATATCTACTATACATTATTTTATCTTGTTGTTATTGTACATGGAATTTGATGATTCTCGAGGACCAACTTTATGTTAAGTTAAAAGAGTTGAAAATTATGTTTGTTTATTATAGTTCAAATTTTATTAGAGCAATACTATTCAGAATTTGATTTTATATGTTCATGCATTAAAGTTTACTAATTAAATTAAAAACTCCTCTAACCATTACACTTCAACATCAAGTACCTTGGAGACATGTAAATGGCATATTCCATACTTAGTTTTTCCGGTTTTTGTTATTAGGATTTCCTTTTTATCCTTGTTTGGTTTTCTTGAAAAGTATAGGAAGCTTACTTTATAATTTTCTCTTTGCCTTTAATGATACATCTAATTCTCATGTCCCTGATCTATGAATTATTGCTAATTTTCCTTTTATGTTAGATATTACTTGTTTACCATATGGCACTTATGTAGGTTTTGAGTTGGAGTTACCATAACACAAATAGAATATGGATGAGAAAACATATTCCGATTTTTAGATTTCTTTTTGGATATGATACATCTGGATATGGCATATATAATAGTACATATAAAAATATTGATATATATCTATATATTTGTGAAATTAGTCTCATATATCTATATATTTATAAAAATATGCTCATATCTATATGTACCTATAAATATATGGAGATATGTATGAGAATAGGAGGAGGTAGGCAGACCCATTTCAAAAATACATACTCACATTTATACATGTGTTTTCCTATACTCTCGTTTATTTTTTTATTTTTAGGATTGTTTTGGTTCAAGCTCTGGAATTTGTGGTCTTTGAAGCCCAGAAGTATGGTCTCGGACTCATACTTAGCCTGGAAAATAAAAATGAGAACTTTGGAGGAAAGGATCAATATGTACAATGGGCTTTCAATGTTGGACATAATCTCAACTCTCTTGATGTTTTATTCACCAATCCCATTATAAAAGGCTACTATAAAAACCATGTTAAATTAAACAACTCTATAAATGTTTGTTTTTGTTTCATTTTATGCTTAAGTTTCTTTCGTTATGTATATAGACATACATAGACCCATTTGCATGCAATACATATACATACAAAAGCTATTCAGATCTACATTGGGCAATGCATTTTCTTGTAGACTTTATTGACTATAGTGAACAACATCATTGGAATAGCATACATGGTTGACCCTAAAATATTTGCATGGGAGCTCAAGAATGAGCCTCGTTGTCAAATGATCCTTCTGGGAGGACCATCCAGGTCAGCTACCACATTTTGTCTTTGAATCAGAACTGGAAAATGAAAAACAATTGTAACCAGAGATTCAAACAAGGATGTTGTGTTTAAGGTCTTGTTTCTATTGTTGAACAACACAGTTATCAGATCTTGCATATTGATAATTTGCTAGGGTTCTCTTTATAATTTTGAATTCTAGTACTTAATTATTTTGGTATTGATTGTGTGTGAGCATTATGAGTAAACATGGTAGTTCTTTGGTTGTGATAATCAAACAAGGATGGATTGAGGAGGTGACTGGCCATGTGAAATCCATTTATCGAAACCATTTTATGAAGGCTGGTTTGAAAGTATTTTATGGAGAATACAAAACCGAGATCAATCTAGGATTCTGTGGGGACAAATTTCATCACCAATAACCAAATCAAAGGAATTGATTTTGCAACTGTTCATTCCTATCCCGACATTTGGTAAGTCTCTATCTTTTTAACCCATATTTATATTGTATTGGAGTGATTAAAATTTTGAGAATGATACGTTTTAACAAAGTTAGAGTTGTTTTATATACTTTTATGTATTGTTAAATGCTAATATGTAATATTAGTAATTGTAATAAATAGTAAATTGTAATAAATAGTAAATTGTAATTGAGCAACTACTACTATTTTATTTTTTGAATTTTAAAATTTGAAGTTAAAACTTTATAGTCTTATTTAAAACTTGAAATTCCCCTTTATGCAATGCATGTCTAGCTTATTTTATACATTTATTTATATGTGGTATTAGGCTATAGCTATACTCTTGTACTTGCATCCCCCTTTTTTGGGATCATTTTCCATACTTACTGCACTCTTACTGAACATAACACTATATCCATGGATCCATGTAGCCTTAGAATTGATGTTTAAACTTTGCAGACCTTTAAAAGAATGCATATTTAGTTATTATGAAAGGAATGTGATCTATTTGATGTTGATCATTGTGGATGAACTAATGTGCATCCACAATATACATCAAAAAAAAGAAAGGTGCATTGTAAAATGCATGTGGGGTCCTAAGAGGGGTATCGTGTCAATATACCAAGTATAAATATAAAGGGGTATAAAAAATGTAAATGAAAAAAATGGATACATCCAATATATAGTAAAAATAGGGGTTTTTTTAAATTGGGAAGGCATATTGGGAGGGGGTTAAAAAAATGATTTTGGGAGATATTTTCAAATATTTACTGAAATCAGGGGTATTGTTTCATATGCCACAAATGAATGTGCTATGTTAGAGATTCGTTCAGTGAAGCCCTCGTGCATCTACGCTGAATAATGGGTTGAATATGGGTTGTATAGAAATCTAAGGATGGCTCTTTCTCACGAATGTTCGTCCTTACTCGAACCAACATGCTATTAAATGTCTCATGGATTTCTCCAAGGCTAGGAGAATAAAAGTCCCCATAGCGAATAAACTCAACTATAGGACACAATAAAGACACCAAATAGCTACAATATACCCACCAATTATCATCCAAAACCTAAAGCCTGATCTTCTTCCCCTCATTTGTCTTGGATCCAGACCACCTGTTCCAATCTGGAGTCATGACCATGACCTGTAATGTTGGTTGCACCTCCAACATCCTCTCCAATAAGAGATAATAGCTATCATATCTAATCTATGTTGGATTCAATAATTCCTTCCTTAATTTAGTCTTATACATGGCTAAGGAGGTGTGGTGGTTACAGATAAACATATGCACATCTCTCACAGCTGACACCAAGGATGATACCCACTCAATTTTCCCAATGTATTTTAGTACATTATTGAGTGCATGCACACAACAAGGTGTCCAAAAAATATGCCTATATCTACTTTGAACTAGCAACCCAACTTATATGCACATTGTTGCTGCATCTGTCACAACCTGCATGACATTTGTAGGTCCAACCTCCTCTATATCATCTCAAAGAAGTTCAAATTGGAAAGATGCATCTTTGCACTTTCCAGAACAATCAATAGCTATTAGAAAGAAAGTACCTTCTTGGCATGTAACTATGATGTTGATAAGTGGATGTTTGGAAATGTCTGTCCACCCATCCATAACAATGGAGAAACCTTTCTTCACCCATGTTAGGCTCATATTTTCTTTCTTCATAGTGATATAGGACACTTTCTTGCTTAAAATAACTATGCTTGACTTATGTTCACCTGGTGGCACATATGAAGGTCTCAATGCTGCAATTGCCTGGACCATCTCCTCTTAATAAGGGGAGTGAATAACATGAAATGGAATTCCATTACATCCCTGAAATAGTTGGTCTTGTTGCACATGAACGAGAAGGTCCTTTCTTTGAGGATGATGTCATAGCAGGAGATGGTGGAGCATAAGGTTGGATGCTTTAATTCTAGATTTCCTTTTGGAATTAGAAGCTCCCTTTAGGGACTCCACATTGTGGCTAGAGAAGGTTCCCTTTGTATCCACAATCATTTGCAACCTCAAAAGGTCATATCTTTGTTGCATGTTTAATTTAATTTTGTGCATACATTAACTCCTTTTCCACCTATGCCCAAAAGGTGTTTCTTAATCTGACTATAACTTCCAACCCAATGATGGTCACAATATTGCATGTCCAATGGCATGACCCACCACCTCGCTTTGCCATAAATTGGGGCACAGATGTACCTAATTTTGTTACATATAACAAAAGTGGTTTTTTGGGACCATATGTTCCCTTGGCATATTCAACCATTACCCTTGGTGGATTGGCACCTTCGCTATCAAAATTATCATACCTGGATGAAGTATCTGCATCTCCACTTCCAACCTCTGCCCCGGTTCCAACTTGACCCTCAACATGAGTCTCGGAATCTGAATCATTGCCACCGTCGGTGTCATTGCCAATAATATCTTCAAAATAACTCATTTTTATGCTTTTATGAGTGACAAATTTTGGCAACCTGCAATCTCAAAACATAAACTTAAAATTTAAAAATAAAAAATAGAAGATTTGTCAAAACAATTACATTTATTTTTATGAATAAATATAAAAAATAAAAAATAAAAAACAGAGCTCAAGGCTCAAACTGTAAAGTTTAAACATGCACAAAATTATTATTTTTTAAAACCATCAGAAAAAATTTAAAAAATTAATCACAAGTTTTTTTTTTTAAAGTTCTAATCTATTAAAAAAAGAAATTGGTGGTACATATGAGTTTAGAGACAAACCTGCATAAGATGAGCAGGTATAGAGTTCCAAGATAAGTCTGAGCCCTCCCTCCAGGAGGGAAAATAGGTCCACAAAACCCTCCCTCCAGGAGGGAAAAAAGGCTGTCCAAAAAAACATACACAAAAACCTCCTTACTTTTTGGAGGAACCAGATACAGTGCTAACACGTTAACATTGAAATAAACAAGAAAAATCTGAGAGTGCCATGCTGAACAACTCGTGGCCAAGGTAAAAAAAACCTTGGGGCTTGCATGCAAACCGACGCATGGCCATGGCGAAATAGGTTCACGGCTTGAAGAATGGTTCCTCCTCGATAGGACAACTGTAACCTAGTGAGGTTGGCTGAACAGGCTCGCTTGACTTGGCCTTCATGGTTCCATTGGACGTTGCCTCCAAAGTTTTACTAGACGTCGCCATTTCTTCATCATTGGAGCTACTTTCCTCTTCCATTGGACCTACAGGGGGAAAATTGGTAGGGACTGGAGCTGTCTTTTTGGTAATGACTAGGTTGGATGAAAATTTGCATGAAGGGAGGGTGGAGGGTCGGCAATGCGGAGGGGGGATAGAGCTAGGTGAAGGAATAGGGGTGGAGGCTGGGGCGATAGAGGGCAATGGTGGAACCGGTGGTGCAACATCCTGGGAAGTCGGCGAGGGTGGATTTGGAGGCTCTAGGGGAGGAGGAACCAGAGGGTTGAACCTAAGAACCAGTCGAGTGAGCAAGTTCTTAAAAACCTAGTAATTCTGTTTGCGCTCCGTTGTTCTACCAGCTGCATTGAGAGCTCTGGATAATTCATCTTCCCAATCATTAACAATTCTCCTAACTTCCTCTGGGATCTCCAAATCAAATTCATAGCCACTAGCTTGGGCCGTGAGAGGTAAGTGGCAATGATCCTGAGCAATACAACCACGCCCTCTATGGGGGGTACCTCTTTGTCTTCGGGGCATAGCTTGAGCACAATTGTGAGCAAGGTAAGGTGATGACAGACTGAAAGCAGAGCAGGTAGATGATGAGCCAGATTTAGCACTGGAGTGACGGTGCGAAGCCGAGAAAACTGATAGCAGAGCGCGAAGAAAGGCGCAAGTGAAACAGCCCAGCCTCCAACGTCGCCCATGTTAAGTGGCGTTGGTGATGTTAATGGTAGCGAGGTGGGAAATTAATGGCGACAAGGATCTGAAAAGACAGCCTGGTCCTTTCGGCCTGCCCAAACACATCCACATCCCCCTTTGATATGAATGCACACATTAACGATGGTAAGGTGAGGTCATGCATGGTTGGGAGTGGCCTCGTCAACCTCTTCCCTATCCACGTGTCCATGGTTGACACCCGTATCCAGGAAAAAATTAATAACAAGTTACAACTTCATTTATGATTAAATATACTAAAAAGTAAATTGTTTTTAACCTTCTTTAAAACTATTCAGGAAATACCTATTCAGTGGTGAATAAACGGATGTTGTCAGTTGCCAAATTCCAAATCTATATAAAAGTTCCGTAACTATACATGTTTACTAATCATGTTTACTTCTATCAAATAAGTTAAAAATATACATTTGTTTATAAACTTTTTATGGGCCAATGCAAAAAACAATTGGAATACTTGTTTCACCCCAAAAGATGTTGAATAGTAAATACTAAAATAGTATAGTCTTGCTATGGTAGTTGCCACACTGCACAATCGAGAGGAGAGAGCATCCACCGGCCACATAAAATCAAAAACGAGTTGTGTAATAAGGGATGATTTTTTCTCTATTTTTAGCTGGTTTTTATTCTGAATTTTCAAAATGTGTAAAAAATGTTGTTGGATCTTACAAAGTGTGGATGTTTGAAAATTTTTATGTGACGTAATTTCATGTTTACACTTAAAATTACCTAACAAACAACAAAAATTACAAAATTTTATAAGTTTAATTCACTGTAATATGGCTGAAAATCAACAGGAAAATCAAAATCGTCCCTTGGTTACACAGCTCCATTGAAAAACCATTGTTAGTTGTCCACTAGCACAATTCACGGCTGCCAGTGTCCACTGCTCATGGGTTGAAACTCCAGCGAGTCAGGGGTTGTTGTCTCGCGATGCAAGACTATAGTCACGAGTCACGGTTGTAACTTGTCTCCTCTCACGGACCACTGCTCACGGGCTATGAATCATGATGCAGTGGAGACCCCACACAATCCATGCACAACCAAGTTCTTCTTTTCACAGTGAAGTTTCAAATAACAAATCCGGTAGGAGAAAAGTTAAAACACTGAAACAGTAGACGGTGCTCAGCTTTCACAGGCCTTTCACAACACTGAACACACTGCTCACTGCGGTGATAAACTAAGAACTATGCCGCCTATTCAGAACATGGATAATGGAGAACAAAGACAGACGCAGACACGTGATAAAATATGAAGCTAAAAGTTAGCGTGAATAGGTTAGAAAAGGTAACTTTAGGTTAGTAAATGCATTTCCAAAAAATAGGGTTTTTGTGTTTTTTTTTAATTAAATTTTTTTGTGGTGGTTCGCGTGGGAGCCCCATTTTTGGAGGGACGTGTAGAAGCCCTCATCATGGAACTTCAAAAAAGTGTGTTACCCCAAGTTTCAGAGAAAAGGGGTGTAGAGAAACGTTTTACATGGAGCCCCTAAAGGTAGGGGCTAGCTCCCAACCTTTGAAGGTGCTTGTCTTTGGAACATTGAAATTAAATTAAGAATTATTGGTCACTTTAAGGATTTAAATTCCTTTTTGTTGTACAACTCTAACTTTTAAGGATTTACATTTTTTTTTGTTTTACAACTCTAACTTTTGAAGATTGTCTTAGTAGTTAAAACAACTTAGTTGACATAACATGTTTCTTCTTATTGTTTTTTTGGGAATATGAGAGTATAGAAACACATTTCTCTTTAAATATGCTCAGGTGGTTTCCAAATTATTGCTTTTTAGAATGATATAAAAAGGATACCAAATTATTGCTTTTTAGAATGATATAAAAAGGATTCTAAGGTTAAATCCATAAAATAGAGTCATGTACCTGCTTTTTAGGTATGTGGAGCTAGAATGGTGTCATAAGTTTCTAGTACTTAGGAGTTTCTCCTTTGGATAGGTTGTGGGGAAGGAACAAACATATACTATTTTGAGGCCTCTTATTTTTTGTTTTTAAAAATAGTATTTTATCTTTGTAGATGACTGGAGATTCAAAAGTGATAATGGATTGGGTTGAGGGGAAGCAAAATCTCCAAGTCACTTGTTTGGACTAGTAAAAAGGGAGAATTGAAATTTTGAAAATTCAATTCATTTTCATTAATTTCAAATACATATATAGACAATACAATACTTTTGATGTTGCTGATAGACTGTTTAACAAAAGAATTGGGACAAAAGGAATAACATATTTTAAATACTCTTAAGAACATAGATTGATAAAAAAAACTTTCACTTTTTTTCATATCTGATAATATGTGAAATCATTCTTAATCTCTGATAATATGTGAAATCATTTGCTTGAAGATGAAGACTCATTTTAGATTTTTTTAATTTTTTTTTGAAAATGTATTTTTTTGCTTGAAGATGAAGACTCATTTTAGATTTATTTTTTTTGAAAATGTATTTTTTGAAAGCTTAACACTCACAAAGTTGAAATATGGAGTTAGACTAAATTAGTATATGGTTTTGTATTGTAGTTTTTAGGTTCTAAAACAGTCAGTGATAATAGACATATTTATCTGAACAAATTATGAAAAGTTTGCTTTCTTCATTAACAAATTAATAATAGAAAAGTAAACCCATTCGTTATTATACCATAGGAATAGGAATAGAAAAACAAAATTTATAATAATAAATATTAATAAGCAGGTTCAAAAATAGTTTGGTTGGTCATGATTCCTCGTTACCGTTATCATCACCAGCTTCATCAAGAAGATATTTTAATGCCAATTGTTCATTCTTGTGACAGGCCAAATAAACTTGCATGACACAGGCACGCTCAAAGCCCATGGCTTTCAGACGTTTAACTGCCTCACATTCCTCTGGGCTTAGGCTGCTGGCTTGCGGCATTGCTCCACCAACCTGGTTGATGTCATCACCTTTTGCGCGTTTAACTGCAGGCTCAGTACTAACAAGGCGAAGGATTTCATCCAAGTTATCATTAATAACTTCCATCACTCGAGGTCGTTTTCTGCCCAGATTCTGAAGCATGGGCTCCAATATTCGAGGGTTTGCCTGCACCATTGGACGCAGAGCTTGGAATTGTTGACTACTCCGTAAAAAGTCAATAACCTCAACAAGCAGCTGAGCATTAGTCAAAACCCCACCTCCACTTCTCATGTTTGGGAGACCCTGAGGTGCATCAGGTCTAGCCTCAGAGGTGGCCGCTGTTCTAGCTCCAGTTGGAAAACTGGGGAGACCCTGTGGGAAAAGATTTAACGGAACTGCATTAGGCATTAGGCCCAGCCTGAGCTGTTGTACCTCAAATAGAGAGGCTAGATGAATCGAGAGAAATAGAGGAATATTATGGATCTAATGGATCTCAAATTACATGATCCTAGCTTTTATATGAACTGTGACGTGACTATCCCTATGTAATCATTCACATATGTATCACTTCTTTTTCCTTTATTTATGTTCAAAATATATGGCACATAAAACATATCACATAGAAGACGATTGATGAAGAGACCACGATGTTCTGGCCACTTGCATCATTTCCATTAACCAAAATGATATTTATAGAGCTTACATCTGTATTCTTGAATGTTCTATTGGCACTATTCAAATGTTGGTGGTATATTCCAGAGGTTCTAGAAGTGTCGATGAATTCTGGAGAGCTCACGAGTGAACATTATTCTCAACACACCCCTTTAATGTTGACTACACAAAAACATGCGTAAATGAAATATGGGTCATGCCTACCACTTTGGATCTTATGGCTAATTATGTACCTATTTACAACATAATAAGACTCAACATTTACATCACCCTTTTTGAGGTATTCACGCTATCCATTGTGTATCACAAGGCATATCCATCTTCATTTGCTTTCAACATATCAGGGGGAAATAAGCATGTGATCACACATATTTGATAATAGACATCAACTTCCAAAACTTCAATTCATGTTTGTCACTTTCCTTTATCATAAAGTTGCACAACTGAACGCGTTTTTCTCAATTGTGCACTCCACATTTTTAGACATGGAACATCTATCCATCCATAGCTTTTATGAAAAATATTATTCTTCAAATTCCATCCAACTCCATGCCATACATATGCCCACCTCTCTTGTAGATAATTTTTGTATGCCTTGTATTTTTGCTTTTCTCCATGAATACCACTGTCACATGCCCCAATTTGTAAAACAATTTAATATTATTAAGGAACATTATGTTATATTTTATGCTAAGTTTGTAATTGATGACCTAGTGGGGTTAAGAATAATTAATGTAATTTAGAATATTTTATTTATACATAAATAAATGATGAGACAACAACTTAGGGAAGCTGTTAAAAGAGTGTTAACTGGTCACTTGGTGGAAGAGATTGAGTGGAGAGTATACTGACAAGTGGCAGCATCCTCAAACTACTTTTTACTGTTGCAGGTGGCAACTTCCCTATATTTGTGGTCATGATTCCCCAAGAAAGTGGAATTGGAGCAGGTGGCTCATTAAGTAAAAACTGACCCAGAAGACCTAGGCATTATTATAAAATTTCCCATTGAAGACAGCTGAGGCTTGTTGGTTGTGGAGCCTAATCTTCCAGATCTAGAGATATTATTCAGTCGTGTTTGTAACCCAGGTGTACTGTACACTCATTCCCCCTGCCATGGGGTTTGGGGCAGTGACCCGAAAAAAGGGGTTCAAGGGCAATGCCCCCGAGACATGGGGGTTCGGGGACACCGCCCTCGAGAAACAAAAAAAAATTTGCGGACCCATGGTATCGAGTTAACCGTAGTATTTTCCCATGTTATTTTCCCTATAAAAGAAAGCATTGTAACACAACTGTGTAAGGGTATTATTTTGTATTGAAAGAGAGACTATGAGAGCATGAAGAGGAAGTGCAGCGGTTTTGCTGCAGGTTGTATCCCTTCACCTTTCTGGACTGTAATAAAATGATTGACAATTTCTTTGTAGACGTAGCCCATCATTTGGGTGAACCACATTATATGTGTGTCTCTCTGTAATGTTTTAATGTGTTTTGCATTTTGTTAGTGATTTAACTGTATATCTGTTATTGCTCTGTGGTCCTGTTTTCTAACAAGGCTGCTCATTTCTGGGAATGTGATCATTCAGTGTGAATGAAGTGCACATGAGAAATTCGATGGAGGGCACTGATTGAAGAGAGTTTGAGGGGTTAACTACTGAAAACTGAACTTATGCAGCTATTAGGCTGAAGTTCTTACTGCTGTAAGCAGATTTTGATTACTGTTGTAATTTGACCAATCAGGAGACAGAAGGTCTAAAGGATACCTCCTTCGCCCAGTGCTCTACTAGGAGGACCAGGAAACAGCTCGAGGGTCATGAGGAAGTGCAGACTAAGCTTTCTCCGAGAGTTGGTTGGGAGGAACAGCCTCCTTAAGCTGTTGTCACCTCATCATTTGACACGTTTTTATTTCTTCAGGTTATTTATAATTTGTTTATTGTTTTCAGCAAATGATCATTAGTTTTCAAAGAAATGCATGTTATTGTTTTGATTAGGGTTTATACAAAAAATAATATTTTGTTTTGATAATATTGGTGATTAGTAGGTTATGTTTAGAACAGTAGGCATATTAGTAAATGAAAGTAATTAGAAATAAATTACCACACTGTATTTTCCATGCTTTGAATAGGTTGTACTCTAGTACAACGGGTTGATTAACTTTTTAGAGGAAATTTGGGGTCTAGAATGGGCCTTATAAGAAAACGTGCCAACAATAAATTTTGTGAGTTGGAATTCAAGAACCAATAGAATTTCAATAAAATGAATCAACCATAATGGTTGACTTGACATATTTGTCATAAAAGAAAACTAATTTTTTTGTTCGTATTTTCGACATATCTCCTTGTATTTTTACTCAAATTTCAAGAGGGAGAGTTTGTTGGATGTGGAATTTAATTCTGCATCCAATGAGTACTCACACTGTATACTTTTGATGGACCCCACTACCCTTAAAACAAGAAATACCTGAAAAAATGTGATGATGATGTCATCATCACATTTTTTCAGGTATTTCTTGTTTTTTGGATAGAGGGGTATGTCAAAAGTATGCAGTGTGTACTCGTTGGATGCAGAATTAAATTCCGCATCCAACGAGCTCTCTCACTCAGAATTTGAGTAAAAACATACAAAGATATGTCGAAAATACGACCACAAAAAGCAGTTTTTTTTATTCTTCCTCCAAAATTAATAACTATTATTTTATTATTTTAACTATTATTTTATTCTTTTCCTTAAGAGGCTCATTTTAGACCTCAAATTTCCTCTAATCCAAGCAAGTAAATATAACTACCACATTTGTATAAAATCTAGTTGATATATATGCATGTTTTCAACAAATAAATGTTCAAGATAAATTAGGTTTTTTCAATGCTACACTTGACATAACTTAATTTTTTTTTTGATAACCATACCATTATTCAACTTAAATTGAATTTTTTCATTCAATAAAAAATGCATTGTACGGTAAGTTGATTCTTGCTTTTAATTTCATTTTCCACTAAATACTTTTCCCTTTATTGGCATTGTTCCTCTACTTTTGTTGTTCTTACCATTTGTTTCTTCTATCAGTGAACCCTTACACCTCCTAAGACAATTTATAACTTCATCTCAACCCTTCATTGTTTGTATGGCCCCAACTTAAACATACCATCTATATAATTTGACACGTCCTATCAAGACCGGCCATTCATCTCATTCTTTTAAGTGTATCACCCTACATTGTTGGCGTAAAGATATTTTCTCACTCAGTTTGCTTTGAAAATAAATCATAGTATTTCACCCACCCACCTCCTCACCTCTTTGGTGGTCCAATGATCTTTTGCCAAGAAATAGCTAGTCAACGTTAACTTTCGTCAATGACCACCTACTAACTTGCTCAACTCTGTTAGGGTGTAGTGATCTCCCACTAAGCACTATTTGGTGATAAAATATATATAAAAAAAAAAAATCAACTCCCTACAAGCAAATTCATCCAAATTTATTCATAATATTTTATCAACTAGAAGTTGATAATATATCTACTAATTTATGTTTCTCCATCAAAAATTTTTGTCTACGTCACTTTTTTATTTTCTCCATAGACCCACATCAAAAAGTTATATGTTAGCATTAGTGCCTCTATATTCAAAACGATTGAGGACTTTTTATATAGTATACGTAAGGTCTTAATATTTAGTATGGAGGCTTTTGCATGTAGTAAGTTTTGTAGATTATGTGATAAAACTTGTATAATTGTTAGAAAAATATTTGAAATCTAGTCTCACCAAAAAATGTGATGAAAGTTATTTTTGAATGAATATGTTCAACGCCGTGATTTTGCAATGATAAAATATTCACAACTCAATTCGAAATCTATGATATTACAAGTAACGTGTTTTTTTGGTTTTAAAGAACGACATTATAAAATAAGTGGAATAAGCAACAAAGTTGCTTAGTACCTGCCTCCTAAGAAGAGATTGAAAATATATAGTAATAGGATAATTTTGCTATAAAAATATATGATAAAACAAATATAATTACAATTTGAAAGAAATTAAAACAAAAGTGAATTAAAAAATGTCCATTTAAATACGATATAGGTTATTGCAATGTATCTTTGGTTGGATATTGGGAAACCCAAAAAATTGTAACATAATTCAAAAAGAGAGATATTTTAGTCCTCCCAATAGAGGGCATAGGTGCATACATTGAAATTAAATAAAAAAATAATCTTACAAAATTAAATAAGAAAAATATTCTAAATAGAAAAAACTACATCAATTTAAATAAAATAAAAAACTACACCAATCAAGAAACTAAATGCTTAACACATTTGCATACATTGTATCCATGAAGAGACAAATCTTAAGGCATAAATTTGGACACTATAATTCACTAATAGTAAGGGTGATTAACTTGATTTCAAAAAAAGGGGCAAAATTAAGTGCTAGATCTAATATAAAGCCAATATTTCTCATAAACCCATCTAGCCATACCAAGCTACAAATGGCTTAACCCAAGAGACACAGAATTTAGAGTTGTCTTGTTAAGTCCAAAAGCTATAAATATGGGATTAGATCTATACATTGTTCATATCTAAATCCCATAATTTATATTATTAATTTCATGTTTTTCAAATACAACTCAATAATAATGATAAGGCGAAAAAACATTGATATGATAACTTTTAATATTCATAATTATGGTCTTTGAATATTCCATAATAATAAGAAGAAGAAAAAAGTAACCTTGTAGCTTTGAATATTCCATAATAATAAGAAGAAGAAGAAAAGTAACCTTGTAGCTTTGAATATTCCATACATATTACATATTTGTGCATATGATATGTTTGAAAAAATTCCAGAATTGATTGAAGAAGTCAAGAACACTGATTTTCCTATGGATATTAAAATGGCTATCCATTTTCCAAAATTGTGAAAATGTCACTACAAATTCTACTTTCACATGGTTTTCTAAACAAATATGAAAATTTCAAAAACTTTAAATACCACAATTAGAAAATTACATCTAAACCTCTCTAAAGGTGGAATCCAAATCTTCCATCTCAAGAACGTGAAGGGTGGGGTGAGACTTTTCTCATTAGCAATACGATCTCCAACTTTAACCTAAAAATCCAGATCAAAATGGTGGAAGAAAATCAAACCCACCTTACCACAAAAATTTGCATCTATGACACCGGCATCAATGTCTATGAAGCACTTCCAAGCAAGCCGAGACCTAGGCGCTGCATAGAAAAAACCGATATAAGTTCTTGAAAACAACAAAAACCGCTTAACTTTAAATCCCATTTCCATATTCAAAAACCCATTCAGAACTTTGTTCAAATACATTACCAAACATTTGATTTCATAAAATACACTAAAAGTATAATGCAATGCAATTTTAGGCAAACCGTTACCTAGATGTGAATAAAAAAACTACATTAATTTAAATAAAATGTTACATCATTTTTTGGTTTCTTGTCACATCTTCATTCTATCTTTATTTTACACGAATTATTTAGTACATTCTACCACTGAATCAGATTATTCACTAGTGCAGCTAGTGCAACACCTAGCCACATGCAAAAAAACCTAAGGCACTCGATTAATTGCCATTGGAAGCTAATGTAAGACCTAGCCACAAGCGAACAAAACCTAAGGTGCTTTGCACCTTCTATAAGCCAATATAAAAGGTTTGATATATCCCAAGTAAATGTAATATTCCAATCTATTCATCAAAACAAAAGTTAAAAAGTTTCTTAAAGCGCGTGTTGCATACTGGGCATCATAATTGTTTATAAAGGTTTCTTTTATGTAACACATATTGAGCAACACAATTATTGTATAATAAAGAACAAAAACACTCTTGAACTTAGGGCTAAATTCGAAACACAAAGTTAGCTTAGAGCTATGGATTTGAAACTGATTTAATTTTCTTAGCTATTGTGGCCAAAAAAAACTTAAACTCTAGCCATGTTAAGGGTTAGTGTAACTTACACCAAATATGATTCTCAAATAATTTTAACAACTTATATACCCTTAAATAATTTTGCAAACCATATATATAATTTTTATAATATAATAATTTATTAAATATTCATATATATTAATAATCCAAAATCAAAATTTCACCCATAAAAGGCCTTATAACATCAATAACCCAAATTCACAGTCTCAAAATCTTAAATTATTCAACATAAACGAAGTTTTCAAACTCTCACAATCTTAAATTATTCAACATAAACGAAATGAGACATTGAACATTGATTGTGAAATAAATCAAATACAATGTATTTATTATGAACACAAAAAATGGAATAAGACAGTGAATCTTGATAGTTTATAGACCACTTTGCCAACTTGAGAAAAATGAGATGACATGGGGCAGGGTGGCGAGTCTTTTCTCTTTCTCTTTTACTTTTCACTCTCGCTTTGGATTTGTTTTCCTTATTCTTTACGTTAAAAAAATTAAAAGGAATACAGAGCAGAGAGATTCTCCACAAGGACGAGTGTTCAGAGAATAAGTGGCCTCGTGTCGAATAAGTGGCCTCGTGTCTTTTGAGTAATCCGATATGTCGCGTTGTGCTCTGTGGAGCATTGGTGTTATTATTCGTATGCATTTTGAATGGCTTTGCAGGAGCTCTGATCATTATACTCTCACCAAAGGAATCCAACAACGTTCAAGGAACGAATATTACCCCTCACAAAGGTACCAACCAACTCGATAGTTTCTTAGTTTTTCATTTTTCATGGTTTGCAATTTGCCAATGTTCGTCATCAAATTGGAGACTGGAATGCATTGCAAGTTTCTGTGGCAGTTTTTTTTGCATATACTTCTAAGTTTTTTGAGCTTCGTGTAGTGTAGTTCTCAGCCCGAAAGATAATGGAACACCAGGTAATTATAAGGATGGTAGGAAGCTAAGTCATGCTGGATTCTCTTACAAACATTATGTTAGCTCTAGAATTCATGGG
Source organism: Pseudotsuga menziesii (assembly GCA_001517045.1). Taxonomy (NCBI): domain Eukaryota; kingdom Viridiplantae; phylum Streptophyta; class Pinopsida; order Pinales; family Pinaceae; genus Pseudotsuga; species Pseudotsuga menziesii. The sequence continues at coordinate 181,277 of LPNX010870601.1, forward strand.
TCAATCCAAGTTTTGTGCATTGGATTTTTAGATTTCATGCTTCTTCTGTTTGTGCTGGTGTTCTGCCTTTCAAAATGGGTTGTTGTTTTTTTGTTGTTTCATGGTATGTATTGAATCCTACGGTTTAGGTGCTGAGTTTAGGAATAGTTGTTCTACCGAAATTGCCCAGTATTTGCACCTGGCCTTGTCACTTATATTCTCATGCCATTCAAGTGAGACGGATCACAGAGACAACAGAGCACTCTTAGTATTTTGTTGACCTCACCATTGAACCAAGGCCCTGTTGGCAATACTACAATTCTCTTACTGTTAAGATCATCCTCCAGCAATAAGGCCTCTTTGCAACAACTACTAAGAAAACCTCACATCCCCATGTCAAAGAAGCAATACACAAAGAGATAGCCCACCTCATGACCATCAAACCATAAGCCAAACGGGGCGCAAATCCCATGGTATTTTCATACGAGGATCTGCATAGCATGCATTACCTGCATGCCTCAATCTGTGAATCACTGAGGCTTTATCCGCCGGTCCTCTTCGATTCCAAGCACGCCCTGCACAACGACGTTCTGCCAGACGGGACTTTTGTGGGAAAAGGAACCCGGGTGACTTACCACCCGTACACCATGGGTCGAATGGAGGCCATCTGGGGCACCGATTGCCTCGAATTCAAGACGGAGAGGTGGGTGAACCAGGATGGCCATTTTGTCCCGCATAGTCCCTTTAAGTTCACAGTATTCCAAGCTGGCATGCGGGTCTGTCTGGGCAAAGAGATGGCGTTTATTCAGATGAAGTATGTTGTGGTAACAGTGGTTTCCATGTTCAGATTGCGGCTTCTTGTTGAGTTTTCGGCTCTGGGAATTCCAAACCTCATTCACAGCTTGACTGCACGAATGAAGGGCGGTCTTTGAGTGCTGGTAGGCGCCACGGTCCACACAGCAGCGGCAGGAGGCATGAGCCCAGAATAGCTGGCTCCGATGGTACCAACAGATGGCAATGGGATATAATTTTTATTTTTTTTAATTTTATTATTATGACGTCATGTTGCCACATGTCAACTCAAATCCAGATACCAAATTCCAAAGTTGACATCATCTTCTATCCACCAATCAGCTGTTTGCAAAAATAGTTTTTTAACAAAATTAAAAAAAATATTTTACAAATCCCTAAGTCATACTTTGCAAAACAGATTTTAATTCTTTATACCTGCATCAAAAGACACCAACTAATACCAAAGTCAAAAGGGTTTGACTTGCAATCGATTACAATATACCTTCCTTGAGGCAGGTATAATAATTGAATTATTAGTAAATTGTAATGACATTTGGTATTAAGTCTTTGGAAAAACCAAGCCGATAGGCATGTGTTTGCAACATAGAAACTATGGCGTATCTGCAACAAGGCTTAAGGCTTTCAACATCTCATGTTTCAACAATTAAAAATCTTAATGTGTTAAGAAAAGAGGTGGGGCAACTAAAAAAAAATAGAGGGGAGTTTGCATGTTAGTGGGTGAGTTAGAAATCATATTTTGTCGATATGCTATGCATGAATTGAAATATGAGTGGTCAACGAGATTGGGATATTAAGTGCCTTATATTCTAAGAATGTTCATGTTGTTGGGTTGTTTAAGTGTTATCATGAAGCAAGATATTTTTATTGAATAATAATACTTAGGAAAGTGTACAATGTTGTAGTGCATATTTCATGTATTGATGTTTTAGTTAATAAGTATACTGCTCATAGAAGTAAAAAAGCATTAGATCAAGATGCAAATGAAGCATAGGCAACTTGAATTCATGATCAAATTTAGTTCAAATTAATCAACTTGATCCCTCGATCAATTGCCTACACACAATCAAATATATATATGATGCATTATTCATTTGGAAATGCATACTCCATTGTGTCACCTCAAATGAAATTAACAAATAAAATAAAATGAAGGTACCATGTATTATTATACAATCGCTGGCTTAGAGGGTGTAAAGAAATGTTGTAATTATAAGAAAAATGATGAAAATAACAAATTGTAAGTATATTGAGAACATATAAATATGGTGTAATATGAAATATACTAACAATTGATTATGGAGACATATATGAATTAATGGTAGAATGAACACACATACAAGAGTGATGGCTGGCTGGATTGCAGGAGCTTAGTGAACGGTGGTGGTGTTTCTGTGCGAACTGGGCCTTTAAAAAGTGGTAATTGAAATACTGAATGGTGGCCTTCCCACCAGCCCAAGAGATGGGAAATTAAGAGGCGGAGCGATGGCGTTGCCCATCCAACCATACCAGCGAGCAGCCCAACTGGTCCAATAACTAAGTTTGGTGAGGCAGTCAGAAATAAGGGTGAGGTTGGTTGATCCGGTCAGTCCCATAGAGCAGTACCTTCTAAGCACTTCATTTTGGTATAGGGCAACCGGGTATAGGTAGTATGGTGAATGGGTAAAAGGATGGTTAGGAGGGACTAAAATGAAAGGCTATTAGGGCTCATGGAAGTCTCCCGTACAGTAGATAGCCCCTGTTACGATAGGATGATTCCTTTATACTAGGATAAAGATCCTATCGCCACCTTTGAACCAGGTAGTAAACTCTAGCAAACCCTAGCTGCCATTGCTCCTCTCTCTTTCAATTGTATATAGAATGGGATTGTATATAGAAAGAAGAAACCTTATAATATTTTATACAAAATAATATATTTATAAGTATTTAAATTCATTTGTATTTTATTTTCCATCATATTTATATTTTTGGTTACATTTTCATTATTATTAATAACAATTACTCTTATAATGAAATTAAATATAGTTAATGTTTTCTAAGAGTACAAGTGAGAGAATTGAAAATGTAATATGTACACATATCCCCATAGGCTTCCTTAATTTATTTTAAGAATAAATTAATATATATACACATAACCACATGGATTCTCTTATTCATTTCAAGAACGTATTATAAATTAATATATACACATGGATTCCATTAATTCATTTTACAAATGTGTTGTTGTAAATTAGTGTATATACTATATACAATCCACGACTTTTAATAGAAAATTGATGAACCATGTAAACTATTCAACAATATCATTTAGAATATGATAGTATCTTCTCCTTCTCTGTAATATTAAAATGTGTGTGTCCTTAATCATAATAGAACAATCAAATAAAATTGTAAAAATAACAATTTCAAAAAAAATTAAATAATTTTTAAAAACCTTGTGCCTCTTTTCGCTGTCTATTGATCAAATAAAAACATGACACATATATTTTACGCTAAAAGCATTTTGTATCTACACCCAATATAATTTTAACACGTGTAAATTCATTTAGCCGGTTGTTCTTGTCAATGGTTAGGTATTAAATTTAAGTCAGCAACCATGTTAGGTGTTGAATTTAAGTCAGCAACCATGTAGAAATTCATGTGCCTCATTCCCATTTGTCTCCACAAATCGATTAGTTTTTTAAAATGAATCCTATAACTTGAACTTTGTAAGGTCTTGCAAGGCTCTTAGATTATAAAAGAGTAAATGGTTGAGATCCTCTGATCCTTGGTGTGATTGCCATGAAGATATAACCTTTAGTCAGTAACGTGTTATTCTACCATTTGGTTTGATTGTGAGTCTAATGGCAAATATAGAAACAAAAATGCCTTCCAGCAAAATCTGAATAGAGTTTTGGAATCATAGGTGAGGAACGTTATTCCAAGCGGATTCAATACTTCCAAAATTGTTGTCAACGAGAAAAACAACAATGGTCTGGTTTATGGGCTTGTCCAGTTCAAGGGAGATTTGACTTCGTCCCATTGCAAACATTGCACATCCATTGCCATGGAAGATTTGGTCATAAAATGCGGCTGGAATATTTCTCCGCTAATTCAACTAGACCACATCTTTTTACGATATGACAGACAGTTTTAACAACAATTATAGTAATGTTTACAATGGCAATAATACCTCTATGTGAGACTATGTTGTCAGAAATTAGAAACGAGAAACGAAAGAAGAAACAAGAACGGTACGAGAAGCGAAGTTTAGAGGTTTTCATTCACAAAAACGAGGAGAGAGAACAAAAATGAAGGTTCTGACATATATTTAATTATAATTAACAAATATATTTTTTCGTATACCAACTTAAATTTAAGTTCATAGGAGACCCAATCAGTGATAAATTGAGTTCATATATACTTAAAAGCAGATCTTGTCTTTCACTTGCTATTACTAGTGTGGCATCTCGTAGCAGCACTGGATTATATAATGTAATATTGTTCCTTCTATAAGACACAAGTAAACTAATAATGCTCTCTTACATTCCATCAATCAAAAATCAATTAAAAGAATGATAAAATAAGTTGAATACAAAACTAGGTTTATCAAGCAAAACCTCATTTATCCTCTCTAAAATATTAAGTTGAAGCATAACAGAGTTATAGTATATTAATTTGAAGCATAACATAGTCCCACATCAGCAACAATGAGTGGGCGAGGAGTTTAATTAAGTAGCAATTTTTTTTTCGTCAAGAAGGACAGTTAAGTTGATCTAAAACTTTGATATATTTTAAAAATGATTCAAATAATGATTTGAACAAGGTTCCATACATGAAACTCAAAACATGATAGAACTCTAACCATAGCTGGCTTTCAACTTAAAATTTGTTCTTACTCCATAATTTCTCAATGCCAAATACATTTTATTTCCAATGTCTTACATAATTGTAAGAATATGTTCAACTTCCAGTTAAATACATGGCCAAAACTAAAATATCAATGATTCACTAATAGCTTCCATTAACGTTTCATCATTGTAGACATTATCAAAAGTGGATGACTGTGATGAGTGTGTTTTTGTGTCGTTGTATACAACTGCGTCTAGCTAAAAAAATTCGATTAACTCATAAACACAATAATTTTCTTGAGAGGGCAGCTAGAGTACTGAAATTCACAGTTAATTCAAAATTCAGTAAGTATTAGTGTATTGAAGTGTAATGTATTTATGCAGTATTCGCATGTAATATTTTGTCGATTATGAGCAATTTTCAAAATTTTCTTCTAGAAAGGATAGTAGATGTTTTGGCTCACTTACTAGAATGGTGGATGAGCTTATCCAATTACATAGTCACTACTTTGTTCAACATGATGTATGGTGTTATCTAGTATGTCTTCAGCATTGTCTCGCAACACCTCAAGTGGAAGATCATCGTCTCCATCATCTTGTGAACCGCCATAATCCCACATCCTACTAGGCCCTATTTCGTACTGAAGTTGTTGTCAAGATAACAGGCATAGATTTGAGTGTACAAACACCAAATCTTGTGCCTTTTGTGTGCCTAAGCGATTCCTCTTTGCCGAATTGATAAAAGCATATTCACTCCAGTTTCTTTCACATGTAGATGAACTAGTCACCTATGAAGTAAAATTAATATTACGTAATTAAAATTAAAGAATGTACAATTGAAAACTTGAAAAAAAATATGAAATAAAAATAAAAATAAAGTGTTTAAACATTAGAACATACTGAATGTATTGATTGTCGAACATATACTGAATGTATTGATTGTCGAACATACCTGTGAAAGTAAACGAATAGCTAACTGACAAAGCAAGGGATTTCCTGTACCATATTGTATCCAAAATTATATGGGTCCAAGTCTCTCTCTATTATATGCACAATCTTCATTTGCAAAGTGTCCCTCAGATCTCAAGAACTTTTCCAACTTAAGTCATAAAGCAGTGCGATCATCACGATCATAACATCTGCTTATAAAGGCATTCCAATTTTGCATCACCTCTACATCTGAATACGGTTTCTTGTGAAACCATTTTGGGTTGAGTAGGAATGCAATTGAATGAAGAGGACTATGAAGCATTTTCCACCTTGTAAGACTAAGATCCCACACCTCATTCTGGTGTCCCTGTCGATCCTAGAATTTCCATCTTCCATTATGTCACAAATCTTCTCTCTCATTTGATCCATACTCTCAAACACATCCCCTAAGCATGGACAATCACTATCAAACATGCGAAGGGTAGAAACAATATGTGTGATGAGGGTAACAATATCCTCCACCCTCCTCCAAAAATACTTAGAAGAAGAGCCAATAATAATGTCCTCAACTCGTAGACCATCCATAACATGAGAACCCTTCCACCTCTTCCAATCCATTGAAACTACCATCTCCCTCAAATATTGATGCACTTTGATGAGACGTTGTAACATAATGAATGTAGATGAAAATCTAGTCTCGGCACATCAAAGAAGTTGGAGGTTGGCATGTTTTCTATAAATTGCTATGGATGTTGCATGATTAATAATAAAAATATGTAGCATCTTTTCTTAATTACAGTTTTTCCAACCCAAGCAATGTTGTTGATATCTTTAAGTAGGAGGTTGATGCAATGCACCGAACATGGAGTCCAAAAAAATGTTGGATATTCATCCTCAAGTAAAGCACGAGCAAGCACATTGTTTGAGGCACTGTCTGTAACAATCTGAACCAGATTTTCTCTTCCCACCTCATCTATTTCTTCTTTGAAGAGACCCATCAAATATGGACCATATTTTGTTTTCCCTGTAGTGTCATGGCATTTTAAAAACACAACCCCTTTCGGACTAGAAACCAAAATATTTATAAGCGGACAATGATTGACATTTGTCCAACCATGTGAAATAATGGACATCCCGGAGTCCTTCCAACCATATTTACTGTCAGGAAGTCTAGCTTCAATCTGAGCCCTCTCTTCAGACAACACTATTGTCCTCATCTTTTCATAGCTGGGAGGTTTGTAACCTTTAGGGGGAGTGTTAACCAGATCTCTGAACACGTCCTACCAATAAGGAGACCTACAAACATTAAAAGTTATGCCATTTGCAAACAAAATTGCCCAACAGATGCATCAATATTTCCTCTCCCTTTTGCATCCCATAGGTTGTTAAGCTGGGAATTAGAAGCATGAAGTTGAGAAGAAGTTTGTGGACCGCCTAGCATTGCTCCAATGGTTGAATTGTTGGTTTGAATTGAACCTTCATCAAACTGTTTCAACTTTTCCAGTTCATTAAATTGTTTTTGTATCAAAGCTTTCTCTGTACTAGGAACATTGTTGCATACACTTATTTGTTCCTTTTTCCCCATTCCAAGCAAATGCCACCGAACTCTCGCTACACTCCCTGACTTTTGCGTCTTACAGTAAGGGTAAAACCAAACATTTGAACCAGTTGTGTCGCTTGTTCTCCCACAATATGATTGGGTGCATTTGGCTGCTGCCCATAGCCTGGATTCAAAAGCCTTCTTTGCATATTTGTATTCCTTGTTTTGAGAGGATTTTGGCACTGCTATGGGGGGTTTCTATTTATAAATAGGTTCTCTTCTTTGTGTAGCTCATGAAATTTCTTCCATTGCAATAGGAAATACTAGGAGAAAGATCAAATAACACTCTGTCTAAACAAACAAGTACATATATTAGAAATGAATATGTAAGTTTGCAAACAAAAACAGAGAAAAAATTTAAAATGGGAGAAACATGTAAACTGGAATTGATAGGTAAATTGGAATCTGAAATTTATAGGTGATAAGAATATGGAATTTATAGTTTCCAACGGTACCAGAAACTATCAATTATACTAAAACATGTGATGCATGGATACTGAAAGTTTCCAATTCCTAATAAAAGAGATATATTCTATTATGATGGAACAACTATTTTAAAAAAACAAGTTCATATCATACAAATGATGAATAGTAGTCTAGGATTGGATTACCTGAGTTTTTTATTCCTAACAACAACCAACTAAGAAAAAACAAAGTTGGAAAATGGAATACACAACAACCAACTAAGAAAAAACATGACACTCAAATATTTGGAGATGCATGTAACTCAGTGTTGGAAATGGTGAGAACAAATTGAAGTGATGTGATACCTGGTTAAGACTAATGCCCAAATTCATGACAACAATAACAAGAAGTGGAAGGAAGCAAAACAACATGAGTCAGTAATATTTGACCTAAAAAATCTCACGGCAGAGTCCCACTGTAAGAATGATAAACATTATTCAAAACCATCCATTTTTTAGTTCATGTTTTTGGAAAATCGTTTTTCCGTTCATAATTTCAATTCGATTATGGTTTTCTGTAATGATTTTAGTTTATTTTTTTGGAAAATCATTTTTTCGTTCATAATTTCAATTCGATTATGGTTTTCTGTAATGATTTTTCTGTAGTTGTGAACATTCTAAATTCTTAAAAACTAGACTATAAAATTTGGTTTTATTATTTCTTAGTTAAAAAGTAAATTTTTTCATAAACTACCACTAACCCAATACCTAAAAACACCAATTTGTTTTAAAATAATTATTATCCATATGAATGAATTGATCTAATCAAAGATCGCTTCATTGATTCCAATGTTGCATTGGTATGTTCCTGGTTTTTCCTACAAAGGAGCAAAATAAATAATCTTTGTAGGGGAATTTCCCAATCATTTATCTATTAAATCCTAGGATGCACCCGAGTCATAACCCAAGTTTATCTGCTTATATTGTCAGTTGAGCTACTCATAACCCCAAGTTTATCTGCTTATATTGTCATTTCATAATATTCTTTAATTGTAAGCTCACCCTGGATACCATCAATTACTACATTCAACCTGGAAAGTTATCCCTTTTCCTTCAAAGCCATTAAAATTCCATCGTAAGACAGAGGCTTATAGGAAAACATTACTTTGGTTGCCCGGAAATACTCCTTAACGCTGCAAATTGTTACAGGAATGTTGGCCTGATGGCCTCCTGATCTGTTAGGTAATTCCATATATAGATTGCAAACAAATTTCCCTTATACCAAACCAGCTTGATGTTTCCTCATCCCTAGTTTATTTTCACTGATAATTGGATTAGTGTTGCATGCCAAGTAAAATCTGAAAATACCCTAAGTCAATTCATCCTTTATCTCTACATAAATCAGATTTGAATTATTGTTGATTATATTGCTAAACTGAAATTTGGTTGGGTTTCAACACAAGTATCAATTGTGTTCCAATTTCCAATTCAACCTTCTTTTATAAATAACTAACTGTGATACATTTCAGATATGATAATAATCACTTCTAGCAAGAAGGTAACATATACAAGTGTGACGACAATGACTATATTGTTAGGGAGACATTCCTCAAGTACAAGCAAGCCTAAACTTATTATGTAAATCATTTGCATAACAAAAATTCTCCTCCAAGAGTTCATTGCCCAATATACTAGGGTACTCTTTGATTATTCTTAACATGTGATATGTGTTGTTCGTTGATGATATAAATCGATGCTTGTTGCCATCCTAAAACATTGGCTTCAGGTATAAAGATTTCCTTAAGGTCCCCAACCTCTGATATATAGAAATGAGAGGATGTCCCAACAAAATCTTTTTAACCAAATTTAACACAATCAACTAGCGTACTAGAAACAAAATTAAAACTTTACAAGTCATAGATACATTTTAATTTTGGATGTTATTACAAAATTTATTCAAAATTAAGATAAATTTACAATCATAATAACAATATATTTGAAGAACAGCTTTAGAAATATCGCAGGATTATAAATAAGAAATAATTGTTAAATCCAACATAATATGGTTTTAGTGATGAGATCAATAGGTTTAAGCCTAATTTGTTGAATCCTTACTTGACCCTGTTCAAATCTTGGCCATGTGAAATAGACAGAGACCATTAATTTTCTCAAGAACTACGATTAGGGTCCTCTCTCAATCAAATGACAAAAATTAACCCATAGATTCAAATTCAATCAAAATTGTAATGTAAGTATTGTACCCAGTTGGGTTTTGAACATGATTAACTTAATCCCAATGATTACTCTAACCCTAGAAGCAAATATCCCAATAACTGGAATTGAACAAAACTAATTCTCCCAACTCTGACAATAATTAAATTACCATACTTAAAAGAAATCAAGGAAATAACTGATCAAACTTACAGATTTATCTGTAATCTTGATTAATTCATCACTGGTTCAATGTCACCCTTTCATTCATTATACACGCATGAGAGAATCTCAAGAACAATACATAATCGCAATTTTGATTTTCAGAGTAATAATGCAAACATAGATATGGGGATTCAAGATATGTTAAAACACAATATTTTTGTAATTTCTATTCATAAATTGTACGATGGAAATCCAACCTATATAAGAATCAGTTTGAGAATATATAAATCTGGAGCCACTGTTTTTCAATTCCAACAGACTGAACATAAATCTATTTTCAGCTCTTATTCATAAATTGTCTCTAACAACCCAATACGATCCAAATTTGAACCAATTCTAATATACTCCTACAATTTAGGATCCTGCTCCTTCTAGAAAAAATTTAGTCTAGTCATAAGTTTAAGTTTGAAAACATTAAAAGACTATCAATAATGAGAGATCTAGACACATAAGATCTACATCATTCTGATTTATGCAGTAAAACAACCACCACCTTAAACTTTTACTAAATATTAATGGAAACCAAATCTATTTTTGACAAAGGAAACAATAAAGCAAAGATATACGAGCCAAGCAAATGTATACCAGTAGGATATTTACTATTGAGGATGTATATTTCAAGGAGCTCGAAGAAGGTGTCATTGTGTAGAGTTGAGTCGTTGACTGGTAAGGAATTAGTGTTACAACAACAGGGATGGGCTCATCCTCATTTGATGGGTGGGATGGAATATGAGTAGGCTCGGAGAGGTTGTCCCTGATAACACCCTCCCTCACATTTTCAGACTGGACTTCATTGGCACTCCCTCCTTAAAAACTACCAAGATTGACCGAAGTCAAACCAGTGAGACTAAAACCTGCTTCCCGACCTTCAAGTTATCATCCTATGTGCGTTCTTGAGTGAACTGTGGAAGGGAAAACTAAAAGGCATATACAGTGTACACTCAAACTTCAATGCAAGTAGAGTAGAGTTCGGACCGATGGTGGGCGGCAGGGAGCAAGCTTCCTTCAAGGACACTCCATCGTCAATAAATTCAGCATTTACTTGATCTGGCTTACCACCCACCAAGTCACCCAGCCCAACACAAATTATGATTTGCGCCAAGAAACGGACCACGTTCCAAGAAAAACGACAAATCATTTCTGCTAAAACCGTTGTTTGAAATGAATCGTTTCGTAAGAAACGGTTTCTTCATTCTAGAAACGGGAATGACCATAAAAACAACAGTTTTCATCTCGCTTATGTTTCTACTCTGTTTTCCTAGAAAAACGCATAGCCCCGTCACGTTTCTAGAAACCAATGCTGACATCACCAATCAACCACAACACTTCATGAATGCTGTTAAAGTCTTGCTCTCAAAAATTAAAGCTAAAGCTAAGTAAAGTCCCAAACGTTTTGATGCAGATTCAACAACATCCCATAATTCGACGAGCTATATATAGAACATAGGGCACTGTTCGAGAGATCTACCGCAAACAACTTGCAAGTTGCGGTTAGTGGCTAACTTCTGCCTCGTCAAAAATATTGTGTAACTCAAGGCGGAGCACAATTCAACTCTACAAACTGCTGTTTATGTTACAAGGTTTATCCATTTTTCAACACTTCTATTATTCCGTCGTCGCTGCCATGACAAACATCTCTTGTAACCAATATAGATTTCCACATAGTTTACTATGATAAAGAAATATATAACTACTTTTGATAGGATTTCATTTACTTTTGGTGAGCTAAAACACAGGCAACTAGATGCCCTACATATTAAAAATGTTATGTTACATTGTCTTGTTAATAAAAACAAGACAATTTGTTTAAAAAGTTGTGTTAGATTGTCTTGTTAATAAGACAATTTGTTAGTTAGTGCTCTAGGCAAGCAATCAATTTAAATATTAGATAGAAAGTAAAGGATTTTTTCGGTCACAACTATTATCATTCTTTTGTCAATTTTTAATTGGTTTGAGATTAGATGGCAATGGGTGTTATTTTTGTTAATGGGTTGTTGTCATTTTATATTGGTTTGAGATTACATGGCAATGGGTGCCTATATTTGCATAACTCTCGTTATTTCTTTTTCCACTAGTTATATGCGTTTATACGCCTAAGCCATATTTACATCTTTGTAATAATATAATAGCATGTAATAGATAATATATTTAGTAATGGAGTTAAGAAAAATTAACTTATAAAAAGATTTGGTTTTATTTGAGCTAAGGCTTGATTTTAGTTTATAATTATATATGTTATTTAAATGTAAAATTTGATTATTTATATATTTAAAATTTGATTATTTATATATTTAAATTTTAATTACTTGTGTATTTAAATTTTGATTAAGTGGATAACTTAGAAATTTTGGGTGGATTATTATTTATTCTTTTTCATTTATGGACGAGAATGAGCCAACGGTATTATGAATATTGATTCTATTGTCACTGTCCAAAATTCATAATTAACAATTTGAAAAAAAAAAAAACTTAGTTAACATATGATAAGTACAATTCGTGATAGTTTTGATTCTTAGATAGAGCTATGAGTTTAACTCCATTGATGACACAACTATTAGTTTATGTAGATGAACTTGTAGTTGTAGTCTAATGATTAGTCGGTGAGTCTAAAACTTCCATTCAAATGTGTATTAGTAATTTATCAATGTGTCAAATATATGCCCATCTACATATTCAACTTGTTGATGTTTTTTTAATCAGGTGATCGAAAATTTATCAATACTTCACCATATTTCATTTTAAAATATATCAAAATTTATAAAGTATATCAATTGATATTAATTCATTTATTAAAATATTTTTTATCAATTTTTTTATCAAATTAACAAATTATGTAGATTCATAATTTTATAAATATTTCTAAAACTCAGATTTTATAACTCGGATTTCATATTTACATAAATTGAACTTCAACTAATGTGTTTTTTCTCTCCCATAATATTTATTTTATAGCTGAGATTTAATATTTATATAAGTTGAACATATGTGTATTTTCTTTCTCACAATATTTATTGTTTATATTTTGTAAGATATTCTAGCTATATAGAAAATGCCTAAAGAAAATTTTAAGAAAAATGATTTTTATTTTCATAAAGAATTCTGGTACATCTTAAACATATATTGCAGGATTGTTCCATTTCAATATGAACAAAATCAAATATACTTACATTTTTAAAGTTATTTTACTATGTAATATTTATAAAGCATTGTAATCTATCAAAAGTGTTGAATTTTAATGTTTATTTTTTTCAGAGCTAAAAGACAACTTTATATTATAAAAAATTGTGTCATACATAATAACAATTTTCAAAAAGATTCCACCTTAGTGAGCTATCAAGACCCACATGTCTTGAAAAAGAAGTTACCCTAAAAAGTCACAACTACTAACCATCGGATCAAAATACTTTGCTCAAAAGTGGAAAAAAACACCAGCTACATACAAAAAGAGTAGTCAAAACTCATATATTATTCAATTTGTGTGAATGAGAAAAAAATCTATTACCAAGTAGCACAGATAACAACTTCATTTGCACATCACATAAATTACCATACATTGTGCAGTGTGAACATGTTGAAATTTAACATTTATTTGTTTTTCTCTAACTTTTCAATATAAATATAAAAAACATTTATCTATTCATTTGGTTAGGTTTGGTCCATTTCTCTATGTTCTTACAAACTAAGATCTAACATTGTCTACTTTCTTACAAACTAAGAGAACATTGTCTACAAATATTATTGTAAATATAAATTTACAATATTTATGACTCTAAGTATGATAATTATCTATATTCAAACATCAAGAAACATTGTAAAAACACTTCTAGGTTGATTTGTAGTTTAGTTAGATATTGTTTTTCAACCAAGAAGTGTTTTTCTTAAGTTGATTTGTTTATTGTACAGTTATTCTAAGATGATATATTACTCTTCAATTCAATTTATGTATCTATTCAATTTTTCTTCGACCTTTTATTGCACCTTGTAGAACAATTGCTAGTTTAAAAATCTGCTTAAAAAACAGACCATTTTAGTTGTCTTTTATCCTACTCGTCTCTGGACGATGAACATGATTTATCCCGAGAAGTGTGGGGCTGAAAATGAATCGAATCAATCTTCAACGCGTTGAAAACATACGGAGTTGGCTAAACTCTTGACCATTTGCACCTTTCATGGCAAGTTTGGTCAGATTCCAGCAACACAATTTGCTGTTGAAAATGTGATTTTCAGTGTTGAAATTACAATTTTTATTGCAGAAATGGATTCAGGACCCTCAATTATCCCTAGGGCACTTGGATTATACAATTCTAATCACTAAAAACCACCATTTAAACAATTTCCGCTGAATTTTGACTAAAAAACTCACGAAATTTCAGATGCAAATGAATAGTTTAGCTTACACCAAACTAAACGTGTTATATTGAAGCCCACGGGCACGAGTAAATGAATGATCGTATACATGTAGAAACATTAATTAGTGCCAAAGTGAAATCCATACTTAATGACATCTTACAAAGTCAGAATCCAATCATTAATGGCTTCTTACAAATATAAGATAGTATCGCTGGATAATTTAAATCCATCGCCATCGAATTGAATCAAAGAAACATTTTCTCTCATAGTGTACGAATTAAACAAATTTATTCGATGGCTTCAATTAACTCCATCATCGTCGAATTGAATTAAAGAAGCTTTTTCTCTAGGGTACGAATTAAACAAAAGTTATTTAATGGCTTCAATTAAGTTCTCAGCCTCCAAACCATCTGCATTTATTTTGGTTAATGCAGGCAACTCTGAATTGTTGGTGAACAAATAAATCAGGGCAAAATTTATATGAATGAGCTGATAATATATATATATTTTGTATTTTTACATTTATTAATTTTAAATTGTGATAGGTTGTTTAGATACTTTGAAATTAATTAAGATTAATTTTATATAATGTGTTTTTAGATTAAGTGTGTGTTATAGTGTATATATATATATATTTAGGTAATGTGATATATTCTAAACAAAAAATTATCGTACTATTTATTATTTTCTCAATTTTAATGGCTGAATTGATTCATAGCTTAACCTGTAATTGGTGGATGATCTTTATTTAAAGAGCATGGAGAGTCATAGCTCATGATTGATTGTGAAAAACTCATATGTAAAAAAAATTCAAAAGCTTTTTTATCTTCTGGTTATTGTTCCTCAGACTTAGGTTTTTTTTAAGGTTATGTATGACATATCCCATTATTCTTGGGTCAGTGTATGATGAAGAAAGGGTCCCTTATAATATAATCCTTATCCTTTTGATAGTCTCCCTTTTGGAATATTTTCGCATTTCAATGGCTTATCCGATAAGGAGAATATTCTTGAGGCTCTCTTCTCGGACGTCAAGGGAAGACTCTATATTCAAGAGGAGTGGCAAGACACCTCTCTTGTCTTCTCCTAGTCTAGTTCTAGTTTAGTTTTGGGACTCTTTGGTGGTGGGGGGGAGAGGGGGGGACCTTTTAGATTTGGAAATTTCTAATGTCATCTCTTCACATAAGGACTTTGGATCCTCACCCCTCTAGCGTAGGAAGAACATTAAGAGGAAAACCCTCGATTATGAGTTTGGCTCTTGGTGCAAATGTTGATATGAGCCACGCGGTCTCAATGTCAAGTTATGCCATGGTTGGTCAATTTGGACGATGTAGTATGTAGATGACCACTTTTACAACATGGGTATCTAATAATTGGAGTGAGATCCTAGTTTATCAACCCAGATGATGGGTATCTGTTGTAGAGGAAAGTTGCATATGGCTAGGGTTTAAGAGGACATCAACATAATGGGGTTGAAAGAGAGATGCATATAGCTCTACAAGTATATATAAGCAATGTCAGAGATTGAAATGGTTCATACCTTAGCGAAACGAAGGTTGATCCAAGAAGCCCTTCAATCCTTTTCTTGCTCCTCTTGCTCCAAGAGACCTGCAAACCAAACTATACCTTCCTCAAACCAATATAACCACATATAAAGTAATGATAATCAAAACAATATAAAATCCTAATATGATTAACATAAACATCTGATCATAAACAGATATTCAATCACACATTGAACAATAATTTGGGAATAATAAGGACATCACATCTTTATTAATCATGAAAAGAAGTAAAAATATACCTTATCTTCAAGTTGGGCACCTAAAGAAACCTTGTTATGTTTATGCTGCTTCTCTTCTCCAAGCAACTCTGCCTCCAAGCTCTGCTACACAAGGAGATGATCCCTAGGGCAAAGGTGGGGGAAAGAGATTCCCAATTCCTCAAGCATAACAATGTAAAAGTTCAAGTCCCCTCTCATGGACCTTCTCTCTCTCTTATATAGTGTTCTAAAGAGTTACATGCAAGGATAGGATCAGTTACAACTGAAAGAGTCAATTGCTTAACCACTCAAACTACCTGGATTTCGAGAAACATCTTTTTTTGACATCTACAGGTAAAACACACGAGTTTCAGTGACAAGAGTCGCGTACATACATGGGTTTCAATGTCAATAGTTGTGTATGCAAAAGGATATGCGAGTTTCAGTGACAATAGCCGTGTATACAAAGGTATACGTGGGTATCATATAGAACAAGTTGTGTACAAGACGTGGGTTTCTTTAAGGCAACTCGCATATACATATAAAAATCTCATTTTTAGGGTACTTATGGAAATTTTTGGACTTTAGTGTCTTCTAAATTTTTTTAGTTGACTCAGATGCCTTTCCAATCGTGCATAGAAGAGGTCAAACGAGTTACAAAACTTCGAATATGGGTCCTCCAATATAGTTGTTTTTCAGTGACTTTCATGAAGTGTCGTCATGGAAGTGTCGACATGCGACAAAATTATGGGAAAGTAGCCATGGGAAGAGATGTGTCATTTTGAGCTATAACATATGGCCCCTAATGTATGAGGTTAGAGGGGAAGACGATAGCCAAAATAAATTATAAAGAAAACAACTGAGTATGGAGAGAGAAGATAATCCAAGATCAAAAGGATTGAACAAAGGTACCTGAAAGAGAGATAAATGTCAAACAAAACTAATCTCTGGGACATGCAAGTCCATATACAAATTATCACCATAAGGATACAGGTGGATCCAACATATGTATAATTGATGAAACTATCATGGTCACACAATATGCAAAAAGGCACCATATAAAATCTAAAGGAGGCATGGCCACAAATGAACAAGGTGGATCCATGCTCAACAATCTATCATAGCCACAAGAATACAAGGTGGATCTATGTCTTAGAAAAATGTCATATGAAGTGTGATAAGGTCTTGCGCAAATTTGGCACTAACAAAAAATAATGATGCTACTGTTGGCCCAAGGTCTTCAATCCAAACCGCCCAAAAAGGTATGAATCCTAACCATGCGAATAAAGGAGCTGAAGTCGAACATGGAGGAAACCGTTTGATTACTGTTCAATGATGAGAACCGTTAACAAACGTGAGGGAAACCATCATTAATGAAAATGGTCCCCAAGGTACCTAGTACATTCTAAGAAGTGTGAATACAAGGACTTGAAGTCAAACACCTGAAGAATCCATCGATTAGGAGACATTAAGGTATTCCCACTACCCAATAGCAAGGGAAATCACCACTGATGACTGCAATCCCCAAGGTATTGTCATAAAACTCTAAATAGAATTCCCAGAGCAAGAGGTGTTGCGGTCGATAGGAAGATATCCGTTAGAAGGAAGGCATTAAGGCATCCTTCATCATCCAACACGAGGTAAGTCAAAGAATAATTGGATCTATAACTGGTACTGAATTTCACAACAAGAACGACCGAAGACATGATGTAATGGACTAATACTAGGGAATGACCGACAGAAAAGGTCAAGGCAACTACAAAATGGGCGACAAAGTTTTAATCCTTGAATGGTGAGCACGACACAAAAGTGACTTAGGAAACTTTTGACACAAAAGGGACCAATGACACAAATCTACAATGTAGGAGACATTGACAGACTCCCCATATAATTGGAAAAGAAACCAAATGGGGGAGTTAAAAACTCTGAGTCAGGATAAGGTCAAAAACTGAGACCCAATTGTTGATAGACTCAAAACTGGTGCTTTTTTCAAGGAAACAAGACTTACTTCCATGATGTAAACTACATGTGAATGAACTTCCCTTCCCTCTTTCTTGTAAAGGTTTAACGAGTCCAAGAAAGCAAACTCGGGACCTTCTTCATTTTTGGCAAGCTCGAAGAAGAGACAAAATAATGCTTGATAAAGAACTGATTCGTGGATTTTACGAGCCCGAATTAGTGAATGTGCGACAGTGTTTTTATAGTTTTGAGAGTCTGAAAACTCCAAAGAAGACTCTAGGGGGGTAATTTTTCGTAAAGTTAGTCTCCTAAGTCCAAAAAAGTGTAAAACAATACATAGGAGAACTCTCTTAGCCCAGGTGAACTAAGGTATGCCTTTTTCATAGTTAGTCGGCAAGGTCCGAAAAAGGGGTAAACTAGCACCAAATCGATGCACCTTCAGAAGTGGCATGTAGCCTGAGTTTAATGAGTGTGAAGGAAGGCGAGATCACTCAGAAAGATCCATTTGATTACGAGGAATGGGTCTTTCAACAGTAAACTCGATGCTTTGTTCTTTAGGTTTTAGCGAGCATGATAAAGACATAAAGTACGCTCAGAATATTTTTCATGTTTGGGTCCAGAGCATGAAAAAGTGTAAACTAAGCTCAAAAAGGTTCATTTTTCATAATTTTAGTCCTCCAGGTCCATAAAAGAGATAAATATGTACCTGAAGATACTCTTCTAGATTTCGAAGAAAATAGGGTATTCCTTTTTCCTAAGTAATCCACAAGGCCAAAAAAATGGGTGAACTTATACCTATGCGGAAGATTGTTCATGTTACCTTAACGAGCCTGAACAAACAAGTTTACTCAGAAATCTAGTCAAATTTAAGGAGTCATACTAGGGCTTAAAGATAACTCCATATCTTTCCTGTGGAGTTTTAACGAGAACGAAAAAGTCAACTCGTGGCCTCCTTACTGTTTTTAATGAGCTCGAAGGAAAGAAGAAAGAATGCTCTAAATGCGAGGAGACGAGTGTCAAAGACAGGTGAAACTAGTTTCAAGCATGAGGAACAAACCTATGGATAATGCAAGGAACACGAGCAAGATAAAGACACTCAGGGAACGTCTCCTCGAGGTAAAGGGTGTCAAGTTGCAAAGGAACAATGGTACAATGCTAAGCGATGATGAGAGTATAGATGAGGGCTTATATAACGAGCTAAAAGCGTGGCATCTAACATCAAACTCATAAGCACGAGTAGGGTACATGCAAATGCAGTTACAACTTGAGAAACAAGAAAAAGCCAGTAAACAGTTGTGAATCCAACTACAAATCATGTCTCCAAGAAATAACAACATCATAATCATATTTAGAAAAAAAAATTTGATGCAGGTCACTTTGGAAGAAACACATGCAACTTTGCTATCTTCTGCATAAGGTGTAGTCAAAGCAGAATCAACCAAAGAGGATTCTATAGTGCCAAGGTCTGAGGTTTCAGAATCAGTAAGATCAACCTTAGAAGAAAATCAAAGATCAACAAGGGAGATAGAGTCTGCAGGAACAAAATCAACATCACAGGAGTTGAGAAATCTATAAGAACAATCAAATTCATTAGGATCACTGACTTGTTGTTCGAAGGGAGAGTCCAAAAACTCAAAAAGACCAACATAAGAAGACCGATCCATGGGAAGATTAGGCTTACTGAGAAAATCATGGTTAGATTTAGTCACAACTGAACCAACATCCAAAAGAAGGTCATATTGTATCAAAGACTCTAGGAATACTTCATTCGAAGGAAGGAGATCATCGGAGATAGGACACATGTCTAAACTTTCAAATGGATCGATAGAGTGGAGAGCGGGCTCCATAGTCTTTATAAGATGACTCCCCTGGTCAACTCCTTGGACCGAGTCCTGATAAGGTAAGCATGAACACATATGCTTCTCCTCAATGGCAATTAAACGCAAAGGACATGAAGCCACATAGCTCACCCATGGCCGGGTAGTGTCTATCGAGACACTGGGAATCAATAAAGGAGAGACATGGTATCTAGTTGGGTCAGGAGACAGATCAAGAAAATCCAACTAATCGATAGTGACAATTTCTTCACCATGATTAAAGTACATCACATGAAAGAATGTTAACACCACAGCTTGCATGACATAGACATAATCATGCCCAAGGAGCATATTGAAGTTCAAAGGGTCTTCTATCACCATGAAATCAACTAAGACAATCTCCCCACCCAAAGTAACAGGTGTTTGAGCAAGAATTCCCAATGCTATACTAGTTCTTCTATGAAATTCTAGTAATTGACTAGTTGTCGACACAAGGCTAGGAGATCCCATGCCTCTCCAAGCATGAGTAGACAAGATGCTAACTGAGGCTCCTTCATTAATAATACAACGAACAATCGTGTATTGTTCTACTTTGACCTTTATTTGGAAGGGTGTATCAAAAGGAAGGTGCGGCTCAACTAAGCTATCCCAATCAAAGGAAGCAATTCGAGGGCTTGGTGGGGGTTGAACCGAAGCGAGTTCAATGTCCCCTTGTTCAGTAAGTTATGAAATGACAGTGAAGAAAATGTGACTAGAATACACTTCACTCTCCAAAGGAAGAGTGGGATTGATCGACAATGGAATCGATTCAACTGCTTCGTGAAAGTCACTCTCTGAAGGGAGATTGGGATTGACCAAAGACTTCAGAGAGTGGGATTAACCAAAGATGACATTGCTTCAATCACATAAGGATCACTATCCAAAAGAAGAGTGGGGTGATCCAAATACTGGGAAGGTTCAACCATTAGATCAACCAAAGGTTGAGTAGGTTGTTGTGAAACTATAGGTTGTTCAGGAGAAGGAAATTCTTGAGTCTCGGACCACACTCTTCGTACCTCTGTGATAGCAAGGTACTTGTGAGTAAGATGATCTCCCTCGCATAACTTATAAGGGAACTTAAGTTTGCACTTAGAACAACTAGTTTTCTTAATGGTGTCAAAATGACTAGTATTGGCTGACTGTTTGCTCTCAGCATGACCTAGAGAGGCCGAGATTTTTCCCCCAGCATGACCACCAGAGGCTGGGTGACTGGGTCCAACCTGACTAAGAGAGGCTGGTTGTTGAAAAAATTCAGGATGTTAAAAAACGAGATGACTATGAAACCAAACTCTTCGTACCTCTACAATGGCAGGGCATAGATAAGTAAGGTGGTCTCCCTCACAAAGCTTACAAGGAAACTTGGGCTTGTTTTTTGAACAGTTAGTCTTTTCAACAGTGTCAACATGACTCACAGTGGCTGACTATTTGTCCTCAACATGAACCACATAGGTTGAGAGACTGGGTCCAACATGACCTGCATAGGTTGGACGGGTAGGATTAACATGCTTTGCAGCAGTTGAGTGTGTTCCCCTAGCATGCCTTCAGAGGCTGGGTGGTGAGGTTCAACTTGACCTGTAGAGGTTGAATGGGTGCCCCCTTTCTTATGTGTCTTCTTCTTATTCTTCCTTCTTTTACTCCTTTTAGACTGTCGATTACCAGTATTAGTATTTTCACCGCATGAGGTAGAAGGGGGGGGAGAAGCAGCTACAGGTGAAGGGGAAGCATTGTTTTGATTCCCTTGATATAAGGAGCTTACTTGAGAAACATCATGAGAATTCAGGCCAGTTGGAGTGGAAAACAACCACACCAGTAGCCCTAGGGTGAAACCAGGCAGATTCAAGGTGGCCATCAAAGGAACACCAACATTCCCTGTAAGAGGAATAGTACAAGGATTTCCCAACATGGGGATCTCTTGGTTGGTGTTCAAAGGGGTGTTAGCCATAGTTTGAAACAATAAGACAAAGTCTGAGGTCGAAAGGAAACCAACAGTACAAAGAACACACCACTAGAAAAATACCTAAGCATCAAGACAGACAAACAAAGATGCCTTCCAAAGGAAAGTCTTGGATGATGAGGACCCAGAACTAACTAGTGAAGGAAGGAGAGTAGTTACTTGGCGTCTTGTGAAGAGTCCTTCGGGTGCAAACGTTGGAATCACCCAACCGCCCTCCCAGATTTTCTACCGAGGATACCATCTAAGTCTACCCTAGGTGCACTGGAAATAGCCTTCCAATGACACCCCTGTAAGATCCTAGAAGACAAGATACTAAGGCTACCAAAATCGTGGAGAAGTTCTAGTGGAACAATCGTCGGTCCAGTTGATGCACATGGGAAGGGTAGCAAAGCCCGAAACCCAAATAGTACCAGGAACCACATGGGGCCGAGAGGAGGTACTGGATGAGTCCCCAAATGTGCAACAAATCTGGTGTATTCTTTACTGAGAAGTGGAGGGGTATCTCAAACAACTCAGTATTGCAAGACCTCATGCTTGACGCCTGTGTGAGAGGAGCTTTCTGATGTCTTTCCTAATGAAGTTGGATTTCCTAATAGATAGGCCACTATGTTCGAGTTTGAATTTTTAGGCAGTTAAGATATGCCTAACCAAAAACACTAGCCTAGACTAGTGTGTGTCACCCCTATAAACATACAGTTACTAATAAATTTTAAACATTAAGCATTTATTTTAAAGGGTTGTTAATTACTCAAAGGGGGTGGTGGAGGTGAAACCAATGGCGTTTTGACTCAATTTTGAAACAAGATGACTAAGCAAAGAGAAAGGAAATGCAAAGAGAAAAAACTATTCTCTTTATTTTTCAAATAGAAACATGAAAGCCACAAAAGAACAATTTCCTTTTATTTTTTCAATAATAACGATATGTAGTGCATTAAAGACAAAACCCTAATATACATGCATATTAAAACACTTATATGTTCTTTTTCTTTTTCTTTTATAAATGCAAAAGAAAAAATACCTACAAACTAAAGTATGCATATGACAAGAACAAAGCAAAAGGAAACTGCTATACAACCACCAAACATACTCTAGAATGCCCTAAAGTAAGTATAAACCCTACTTGGAAAGAAGGCTTCCATAAGAGACAAGTCAACTACTTAGGCATGGTGAAGTTAACCAAAAAAAGAAGAAGGAAACAAACACCAACAAGATTCTGAACTCAGACAAAGATCACTGACAGAGGCTGACAAAAAACATAATCCAAAAATCATGCCAAGCAAAGGGGGTGGGAGGGGATGAGCAAAGAGCAAAACATAATGCTGTAAAAAGACTTGCAACCTAGATAAAAAAACACCCAAAATGGATAACACTAACTCCCTAGAGTCATGCACCTGCATAGGACCCCAAAAGACCTACCAAACAACCCTCAAACAGTAGAAAAAACCACAAAGATGAGGAAAAAACATTGTTTTAGGGGCATACACGAGTTTCCCTATTGACAGGTCATGTATCATACGCGGGTTGACAGTATAGCAGGTCACGTGTACAAACCAAACATGTGACTGTGTAGTTTGCAACTCACGTATGGGTGGGGAAAGGCCCCAAAAATAAAAAAACGGCCTTAGGAAGGTAGGGGAGGTGTACTATTAGACTGAGAAGGTGTTCCTAAGTGGCAAGAAGGATCTGAAAACTTGCAAAAGACTGGAAGAAAAATAGAGAAACCCCAAATAGATAAGGCTCTCCCCAACATAGTTTCTTGTTCTATTGTAGAGGAAAGTTTCTTATGACTAGGGTTTAAGAGGCCATCAGCATACTGGGGTTGAAAGAGAGATGTATATAGTTCTGCAAGTATATATAAGCAATGTCAAAGATTGGAATGGTTCATACCTTATCCAAATGAAGGTTGATCCAAGCATCCCTTCAATCATCTTCTTTCTCCTCCTGATCCAAGAGACCTATAAAACGAATTATACCTTCCTCAAACCAATATAACCACATATAAAGTAATGATAATCAAAACAATATAAAATCCTAATCTGATTAACGTAAACATTTGATCATAAATAGAGATTCAGTCACACATTAAACTTTAATTTGGGAAGAAGAAGGACATCACATCTTTATTAATCATGAAAAGAAGTACAAATATACCTTCTCTTCAAGTTGGGCACCTCACGAAACCTTAATCTGGTTCTGCTGCTTCTCTTCTCCAAGGAACTCAGCCTCCAAGATTTGCTACACAAGGAGATGATCTCTAGGGAAAAGGTGGGGGAAAGAGATTCCCAATTCCTCCAGCATAACAATGCAAAAGTTCAAGTCCCCTCTCATGGACCTTCTCCGTCTCTTATATATTGTTCTAAATAGTTAGGGGTGAGTATATGATCAGCTACAACTAAAAAAGTCAGTTGCTTAACCACCCAAACTACCCGAATTTTGAGAAACATCGTTTTTTGACATCTACAGGAAAACACGTGAGTTTCAGTGACAACAGTCGTGTACATATGCAGGTTTCAATGTCAATAGTTGTGTATGCAAAAGGATATGTGAGTTGCAGTGACACTAGTCACGTGTACAAAGGTATACACGGGTATCATATAGAAAAAGTCATGTACGACATGCGGGTTTCCTTAAGGAAACTCTCTTATACATCAAAAAATCTCATTTTTAGGGTACTTCTGGGAATTTTCAGACTTTGGTGTCTTCTGAAAAGTTTCAGCTGACTCAAATGCCTTTCGAAAAATGCAAAGAAGAGGTCAACTAGAGTTACAAAACCTTGGATATGGGTCCTCCATTATAGGTGTTTTTTAGTGACTTTCATGATGTGTCGTCATGGAAGTGTTGACATGCGACGGAATCATGGGAAAGTAGTCATAGGTGGAGATGTGTCATTTTGAGCTATAACAAGGACTTTGGATCCTCACCCCTCTAGAGTAGGAATAACATTAAGAGGAAAACCATCGATGATGAGTTTGGCTCTTAGTCCAAATGTTGATATGAGCTACGTGGTCTCAATGTCAAGTTATGCCATGGTTGGTCAATTTGGATGACGTAGTATGTAGATGACCACTTTTACAACATGGGTATCTAATAATTGGAGTGAGATCCTAGTTTATCAACCCATATGCTATACGTTGGCGCATGGTTGGTTGGGGGTTATTCTAAGGAAAGTCAAGGATGTGACGACTCTTTTGGAGGGTGTCTAGTTTTGTGATTCGACTGCTTAAGTAGAATCCCTTGTTTGATGTGAAGTGTCAAAGGGATTTTAAGAAATCAATGTGGATTAAATTACTTGGTTTACTTCCAAACTTTTGGACAACAGATATTTTCAATAGGATTTTCTCACTCTTGGGTACCTATATTTGGGTACCTATTGCGTTTAGTTCTTTGGAATAATGACTATTGCTCATATCCTCATGGAGTTAGATTTAAGGGAAGGCTTACTAATGGCTATGGTCATCTCTATGGGTCATATATATTTCACCTAGTTACTTGACTACTCAGGCATCTCATTTAGGTGCGATTGGTGTCGCTTACTCAACCATTTGGTGAGAGATTATCCACATCTTTTCAAGATGGCAATCAGGCAAGAAAAGAGGGTTACAATTGACTCCAAGTAGACTGTTGAAGGTGGGATGGATAGTTTTGATTCGGCGATGGTTTTGAATATGGGGTCTAGTGGCTCTCAGAATCATAAGGATTATAGTGTCATATTTTTTAGGAATGCTTCTGGTTTCAGTTCACTTCCTGAAAAGGAGGTGGATATAAGGGAGTTACATGTAGTGTCATCCTCGAAGATTTTGGGTACTGCAGAAGGGGACTTTAAGAATTTAGGTTTGGATGTACCCATTTTCAAGGTTTCCAGTGGGCTAGAGGCTTTGGATTATGTTACGAAGGGTATGCCTAGTGTTCTTATATATCCTTATATATATTTTTCTGGATCTCTTTTAATTAGTAAAAATTTTCCCAACTCCTCTTTGTTTTCCAGTAAACCTTGCTTGGTTGGTGGGGTCTTATTATCTTATGGTTCCTCTTTGAAGGTTGTGGTTGTCCCCTTGACTATTCTTCTGGTTGTTTCGACCTCTTTTTTCTAAGATGGAACTATTCTTAGGGTAGGGTATCTTCCTTCGTTGGTTTATATAAGAGCTTGTAAGGATTATGGTCTTCCGATGGGTGTTGAGGTTGAGAAGTCAGGTTGTTCTCTCTTCAAAAATACTTTACCCTTGAACTTTTATCTGTCTTCGATTTCTTTGGGGACTGCTTCAAGTGTTCTTGCAAATATTTCAGTCTTATATTTGTCTTATAGTCGATTCTGGACTCGTCCCCCTTCCCTCCTCTTCAAGGTTAGGGATGCTAATGGGGTTTGTAAGGATGTCCCTATGGATAATAAGGAGATCGATTTATATCTAGAGTTGCTTTTGTTTATTGAAGGAAAGATGATTCGGTTGGAATATTTGCATAAGGATAAGCCACATGTTATGGGTGTCAAGGAAATGTCTGTGAGCTCTAGTAGTGGGGGTGCTCTTATTTCTGAGATTTTGGAGGATTATTCTCTGCAAATTATGATGCAACCTGAGGAAAGGTAGGTTCATGACTTTGCAACCTGATGAAAGGTATAATTTCATGACTTTGCAACCTGAGGAAAGGTCTAACATCATGACTTTGTAAAGTGATATCAGTTACATATCTTCTCACCATTGTTGGGAGCATGTGTGGAATGTAGTTAACTGGTCTTAAATGATGACAATACAATTTTGATGCATATAATGTATGTAAGCTAAGGAATTTATATGTCTGTGAAAAATATGACTTATTATAATATAATGAATTGTAAATTAATATATATATATATATATATATATATATATATATATATATAGTATGGCCTAAATCAACTTTTAGGCATATTAAAATATTTTTAATGTTTCATATATTATAGAAGATTATGAAAAACTAACGGCGTAGGGCAGTTGTAAATCCTTAATATAACATAAATCCAATGTTTTAAAATACATTATCCTTAAAATCGATTTTAGTTGAAATTATATGAACTAACTAGTAGTCAAGTAACTAGGTGAAAGATAGATGATCCATAGAGATGACCATAGCCATTAGTAAGCCTTCCCTTTCACCTAGTTACTTGACTACTAGGTGATTTTTGTTGGAAGAAGGCATCAGTGAGGGAAAATATTCTAGCATGGAAACATAAGAAACGTGCATATGAATATCTTTCGTTTTTTTCATTTTGGGAAGTATGGAAGGCTAGGAATGCCTCCCTATTTTCAAATACATTTCAAAGAATGGAGATTACCTTTGCCAAGACCTTGTCCTCTGTTTTAGAGTGGCATAGAGTGAAACCTGCTAAAAAAATTAAGAGATCTCTCCTCCCCTATTTTCCTGTCCAAGCGTCCTTTGATTCTCTTTGATGGTGCCTCAACAAATGGTTTTTGTGGTGCTGGTTTTGTTTTAAAGTTGGCTGGGGGAGAGGAGATTAAATCCTGGCTCATTGCTGGTAGGGGCTCTAATACTAGAGCTGAAATTATTGGGCTATGGAGTGGTCTCTATATGGCTAGATGGCAGGGTTTCAGGGATCTCTTTGTTGCTGGTGACTCCCAAGTGATTATCAATTAGACATTAGATAAAGCTTAGGTATTATTGCTAGAACTATTTCACTGGATGAATGACTCCAATAGGCTGATGAGAGAGTTCAATTGTTGTTCCTGCTTCCATATCTTTTGTGAGTTGAATGTGGATGCTGATGTTCTTTCAAAAACATTGTTGGGAGAGCTAGATGGAAATATTCATCTATCATTCTATTTTGGATGGCTCATGTCATCGTAGGGAAACAGTGTGCTTTTCAAGATGATCATATCCAGATCCCTGCTTTTCCTAGGTGAATATATTTTGTTTTATGTTTTTCTAGATTCATGAAGGATTGCTTTCTTAGTATTATTGAGGATGGATGGTTAGTTTTTTGTCTATTGGCCTAGGTAGTGTTTCGCCACAACCTTGCTGCTCATGTCGATATGTATCCATGCTATGGGTTTTTGAGCAGGTTATTATATGTTTTCCAACTCTGATTTTGTGACTATAAATTTTACGAACTGTTGAGAGAGATGTATTGGAGGTATTTATCCTTTTGGAATCAACTTTTAATAAAAAATATATTAAGAGAATCTAATGGCATAAACTTGCAACAGTTAATATAAACTTTAATTGAATGTCTGGACTTTGAATCATACATCTTTACGCCGTAGGAATTTTCACAATGAAAGAACCTGTCTCAAAAGATTCCTCGTCTCCATGGCCACTAACCTTTTGACATGTGCCTCCCAATATTTGAGGATTTTCGGTACATCATGTCGTGGTTAAATTTCTCAGTTCTTATATCCCATGATCTGGCAACGACGGAACAAGGCGGCATGGAGTTGATCGATTAAGTACACATTCTGAAAGCTTGTTACAAGTGTTATTGTTCATGATTGATTGATTGTATTTAAATTTTGTGCACTTCAATTGGGTCCCTGATTCTGGGCCTTGTCCGTAGTTGGTGTTCAGGGTTTAGGAAATTTTTCTTTTTTATAGGCTTTCGTTGTAAAAATGTCGAAAATAGGAAATCAGAACATGCACAACTAGGCCAATTTTTGAGGTTAAGAAATTAAACATAACGCAGAGCAAGTTCAAAATAACAGATTTCACAAGCATGAGCTATTGCTTCCAATTATATACAGTGATCGTGTAGAATACGGACACTCAAAATAAAGCCTGAAAATTGAATTTTTCCGGTTTTCAAATAAAGAAATGTCGAAGTTCCTATTTCCATAATGAGACGAAGTTCAAAATAACAGCTTTCACAAGCATGAGCTACTGCTTCCAATTATATACAGTGATCATGTAGAATATGAACACTCAAAATTAATCCTAAAAATTGAAGTTTTCTGATTTCCGATAAACGGGCGTCTCATTACGGAAATAGGAACTTCGACATTTATTTATTTGAAAATAGAAAAATTCCGAAATTGAAATGTCAGAAATATGAAATCAGTACATGCGCACTTCTTTATTTGATCACTTAGCATTTTTCGATTTGCGAAATGTCAGAAATCGAAAACTTGGTCCTTGCGGAATTTATAATTGGACATAGGACATATGATTTTCGGGATCTTGTTTCTTAATGCAAAATTAGAATTTGGAAGTCGGAACATGTGCAGTTTATAATTTGAACACGTACAATATTCGGAATCCTCATTATCGGAAATCGAAAATGTGCAAATCCAAAATTGGAATATTGGTGTTCTTTATTCCAGATCATAGTATTTTCTGGAATTTGACATGTCGAAAATCGGATTAATGAAATATATTTATGAGAATATATTTACAAATTATTTTGTTAATGAGAATATATTTAATAATTAAATAGGAACTTTGACATTTATTTATTTGAAAATATAAAACTTTCGAGATCGAAATGTCGGAAATAGGAAATCGGTACATGCGCACTTCTTTATTTGAACACTTAGCATTTCCGATTTGCGAAATGTCAGAAATGGGAAACTCGGTTCTTGCAGAATTTACAATCAAACATAGGACATAGGATTTTCATAATGTTGTTTCTTAATGCAAAATCAGAATCCAAAAAATCAGTAATTGGAAGTCGGAACATGTGTATTTTATCATTTAAACATGTATAATATTCGGAATCCTCATTGTATGTATTTTGTTTAGACTTCAAGTTTCCATCAAAATATTTTGAACCTTGGTAAATTTGTAGGTATTCCTTAGTTCTTGATTTAGTCTGCTTATTAGATGGTGAAACAACGTTGCTGTGTTTTAATGAATGCGACTCTTGCTTTGTTGCAAAAATATTGTGGCTTGTATTGCTTATGTTTGCTAATTGAAAATGTTGCTTATGAGATGGTGAAACACACTTCCTGTTTTTCAATTGATTCTTACTCCCTTCATAATGGTGTAATACTCGTACTATGACAATAAAATTATAGGTATTATAATATTTATGATATATTTGTTTTAGATAATGAACTTAGCCTAAATATGCAAGGTCACTACAATCTAGCATGTTGAACGTGCACAACAAGAACGTTGTACACCTCTATCCGATGATTCAAACTCCGATGGTATTACCTTTCCTATGTCCCATAGATATATGAACTCATAAATGTCCTATGATGATATTTATTGACTAAATCTTACAAAATGTTATTATGAGAATGGGATTTTCATCATGTAGTATATATCTATAATGAATTTTCATGATTAATATAATTTGTATATAATTTCCTTATCTCTTGGACAACTCGAAAGGTCACTTAAACATACTGAAATACTATCATGTCATCGTATTAATTGCAGAAGTGACTGTTACCCTCACTTCTTGTCAGCTTATCCATGCCTTTTAACTATTGTATAAATATATCCTTGTTGCTTAATCATTAAATATATGAAATATCTTCCTTAATCATTAATATGATGTGCTCCAAAGACCAAATCTTTCAAATCCAACATATTTCACATCTTGGATTCTCCTCCCATTCCAGGATTTCATATTAGCGTTTAATTGACCTTTCGCGTACTCTAAGAGATAAGGGAATTATATACAAATCACATTAATCCCAACTTATAAATATATACTACATCATGAACATCATGATAATCCTGAACTCATGATAACATTTGTAAGATTTAGTCAATAAATGGAGCCTCCTACTGATGCAAATATCATTTGGACCTCATTTATGGTTTTTTATATGCAAAAAAATTGGACTCTTGAGCGTCATTAATTCCCCTTTCATGGCTGCCAATGAAAAAATTGCCAATATGGTGATACCAAAGGCTGGACTGGGAGGATAAGGGAATATCAGTTCAGAGTCCTACAGCCAAGCAAGGGGTTATTGAAGAAAGAAAGTGCAAGAACATATAGAAATGGTTGCACCTTAGCTAGCAAAACGTATGGAAATTTAGCTAGCAAAACATATGGAAGTGGATGAGGATTGTAGCGCAGATGAATGTCCAACAGATCACTTTGTACCATTACAATTTGGTGTTTACTACCTTATTTGTATTATGAAAATAATTAATATTGATGCCTTCTATTCTTTTTAAGCTTCTTCAAGATTGTCACTGTGTATAAAACACTTTTGTCTAACATCAATGAGCAAAATTCCATTTTCATTCAAGTCAAACCTTTTTTTGCAACAATGATAAGATAAATAAATGTTGTACTTTATATATTTATATATAATGACATTTTAGCAAATAAATATGAGGAAATGCAGATTCTGTTATTTTGATTCTTTCCCATTTCTAAGTCTGTCCTATTTTTCCACTTATTTTGATGCATATGTAGACATAATTTTTCCACCTTTTCACATGCAATCTGTCAACAATGGAAATGACATATACAGAAATCATATGTGTTCAAATATGAACATATCCATGTTCCCATTGCCAATTTTCAATACTTTGAAATTCGAAAATGTGTGTCATGCTTTTTCCAATAAGGAACATGCTAGGTTTCAATTTGCGATTTTGCAACATATCCAAAAATCCTATGTCTTCAAATAGGAACATTCCGAGATTTTGGAATCCGAAATAAGTTATTCCCTCGCTAAGTTCATGCCTATTTTAAAATCGCTCTTTGTTATTTAGGAATCTGGATTTTTGACATTTAGGAATATGAAAATCTATGTCCTATGCTTTTCAATAAGGAACACCATTCACAAGTATGAATATTTTGGATTACAGAAATCCTATGTCGTATGTTTTTCAATAACCGATATTTTGGATTCCAGAATTTTTATGTGTGAAAATAATTAGAAATCAAGCTAGCACGTCATAATAATCCTACTTATGTTCCCCAAGCACAAATTTCATGAACTCACATAAATTGCATTCTACTATTTTCAATCCCCCAATTTTCGATGTAGTATATATGTATATCTTGGGATCAATGCCAACTATATATAATTCCCTTATCTCTTGGACGACAAGAAAAATCACTTAAATGTAATGAAATATCTTAACATCATAATAATGTTGTTGTCACGTTTCCACCCTTCTACCGGCGAGAGGACACGACATTACCACTAACAATCCAGGCAACTAGCCCCATGAATGTAAACATAAAAATTACATTGAAGTAAATG
This sequence comes from Pseudotsuga menziesii, assembly GCA_001517045.1. Taxonomy (NCBI): domain Eukaryota; kingdom Viridiplantae; phylum Streptophyta; class Pinopsida; order Pinales; family Pinaceae; genus Pseudotsuga; species Pseudotsuga menziesii. Next base: position 213,304 of record LPNX010870601.1, read on the forward strand.
ATGCAATTATGCATTCTCTAACATCATTAATCAACATTATAGTGGAAGTAAACATACATTCAACATAAGGAGCATGTTCATCATAATTTATATAAACAATACAATTGCATGGGTAATTACACGAGGATAATTATCTTCAAATGAAGCTTCCTGCAACCAGCTATGCCGCAGCAATGTTCCTCCCAACCCTAGGCTAGTGTGATCATCAATCTCTCAACATCACTACCAACCCCGAGCTGGGCATGATTCCCCAAGGAAAAGGAAACTAAGTAGGATCACATATAGCCAAAGATATGTCAAAACTCAATCAAGCCAAAGCTATATTTAGGTTTATCAGACTGCCAAGGGGATGGAAAGGATTGTTTGCTAAGCTAGTGAGCTCAGCCAAAGAGCTATGGACACCTACACAAGATATGAATTGGCGTTCCCAACATGTACACACCCAACACAAGGAATCATCCCCTTCTTTGTTGTACAGTCCCTTGGGCTATGCATTCCCTTCCAGTGCTATTCAGGATGTGCAATAAGGAATAATCAACCCTCAAGATCCCTTAGTGAGGTTCCTCATGCACTAGATTTATCAAGCATTTTACCTCTTCCACTCCTAACTGGACTCAAACCAAATCAAGGAGAATAACAACTCAGACCAAGGAAAGGGTGCACATACAGAAAAATACCAATTGCTGGTCTTTAGAAAAATGTTAGGAAACCCAAAAACAAATTTGCAGATGGAGAAAAACACCAAGGAGAGAAATACGATCTCAATAATCATTTAATGACACCATAGAGCCAAAATTGACCTCTGCAAACCCAAATTGTATTTCTAATTTTTGAAGGTGACTATGGCAATACGGGAGCCAAAACAACTGCTATAATCCCCAAAAACATGAATCTAGATTATTGGCCACTCAGCAAGGTAAAAACGGTTCCCAGCCATTGAAGAATTCATGAAAATGTAGGAAAAAAGTAAATCTTCCTTTCCCACTTATTGAACAATACCAAAATGAATTTCTGGGCATGCAAAAATGAGGAAAACGACTTCAAACGTGAAGGATGAACACACTGGAAACTTTTGCTGCATGAAGGAAGCCCACATGAAGGAGAATGGTGAGGAAAAATAGAAATCGTGGGTGTATGGCCAAATGGGCATGCATTTTGGGTGTTAACTTGCCCCAAAATTCAAAAACGTTTTTCCCCAAAAATGGGTTTTCAGCAAATTCGAATTTCCTGCCCATACTCTTCCCATCCCCATGCAATAACTACTTCAACCAATTTCTGGTAGAATTAAATGATTGGGTGAATGAGACAAGAAAGGTAGTTNTTCTTCATTGGCCCCAAAGGTTAAATATTCCCCCCCCTTATCCTTAGGAAATCATGCCCCCATCTCTTTTAGTGTTGCATTGACATAGCTGGTCGTGGGTATTTTAATTAAAATGCATATTTACATGATGTCCAAATTATAATGTGTCAACTAGCACGAACTACCAACGGCAACAATTTTAATCGCCTAAACATAAAACGTTAAATCGATGGTGGGGCTTTTTCCTTTAGCTCCACACCATGATTAATTACAATATATACATCCTATACATTTTTAATGCAAACGGGGTCAAAACTGGGGTGTTACAACCGCCCCTTCCTGCCATAACGTCATTATATTAATTCAAAGTTGACTGTCACCCTCAATTGTTATCATAACATCAACATAACAACACCCCTTTATGTCAAAACGACATCATATTAATTGCAGAAATGACTATCACTCTCACTTGTTATGACCCTCAAGTCATCTCAGACTGTTTAAAGTCCACATTTGTCACATCATGCATCCAGTAAACAACAAATAGTAAATCTTTCAAATACAAGATATTTCAGTCATAATAACATTTCAGAAGATTTAGTTAATAAATAGAGCCACCTACTGAGGCAAAAATTGCACTCGTAAACCTCATTATTTCCCCTCTCATGGCTGTCGAAGAAAAAAATCACAGCATGGTGATATCAAAGCGTGAAATGGGAAAAGATGGGAAGATAAATTGGAAGTACTACTTGCAACGAAGGGCCTATAGTCTCTGGAGAGACATGGGATTGGTGAAGATTAGGCATTGCCTCCTATTTCTCTACTCGCTACGACTTACATAAAGGGGTACCATTATTTTTTTTCCTATCTTCTCAATTGTTTTCCATCATTATGAGTAATCAATTGTTAAACACGCTATCAAATGCTTTGCTCTTTCTCATAGATGGAGATTTCTCTACACCAAAATTGAGGCTTCTAGATATGCTACTATGCTATATCTTTTTAATCATGCTATCAAATGCTTTTCTCTTTCTTACGGATGGATATTTCTCTACACCCAAATTCAGCAACTGACTGTCTTTTCCGATGATCATAATGAAGAGGAGGTTAGCATCAAGTATTTTACACTGAATTTAGTTGTAAATGCAAGATTGGAGAATATAATCTCCAACCTTTTGCTAAATGATTCTTCAGACTTGGAAGCTTTTCACCTTTACAATGATTGCAAATTTAGCTAGCAAAACATATGAAAATGGTTCCACCTTTTAGCTTCTCAAACATTGTAATTCGTGTATAAATAACTTTTGTCTAACATCAATGAGCAAAATCACATTTTCATTTATCTTAAAGCTTTATTTATATATTTGTTTTTATTATATATTAATTTTTTTTTTTTTATATATATCAGATATATAAATCTTGTTGTTCATAGATTCATATATAAATAAATGAATGTAACGTATATAAAAAACTAAATAATTCACATTAACATATTTCATTACTCTCATTGTTGTTATTTTTTATTTTCGATTTCCCATTTTGGATATTTGGGATTTCGAAACATATTCAACTTTTGCTAATATTGTTCTTTGAAAATTTATTTTTATCCACTTACCAAACAATGCCATTGCAGATATTTTAAATTGTGAACATCTCTTTCATTATTTCCATATGCATTGCAATACTTTATTTAAGTGCAGTTATAATTTTTCATTTAAAAATGTTTACCCTAAACAATTTAACAACTTAGTTAAGACTTTTTAATATAACTGTGTTTAAATATGTGCCATTTTATAACATGTACACTACTCCTATCTGTATTTGGTCATACAAACAAAGTACCAATTCATTAACTGCAAATATATGAATTTCAAAAGCGTTGTTGGTTACCATATTAATGTATGTTTGTCTTGGCAAAAGCTTGGCCCTGAATGTTCCAAATTTTGCTATAACATTGGATAAATTAACAGTGGAAAAATTTTTCAGAGAAAAATAACAAAGAAATTAAACATATGTTACATTATCTACAATGTTGCATCAACATTGGGTAATTAGGATTTTAGTTGCTTCTATTAGTTGTCAATTTTCTACAAGATCACTATATATAACTGCAAGTACTAGCTCATACTTTTGAAAACCATCCGAGATAGAGAGTCGAAACGAAATACATGATGAGTTGAATAAGTTCACTTGTTTTAATTCCTAAGGTAATACTAATTTCTGTGAGGTAATACTAATTGAGAAAACACTATTAGAAATTAATAACCATTTTTGAGTTGTAATAAAATAATATGTAAATTGAACAAACACATTTTTTCAATGTACATTTCATATGTCAAGCTTATAATGGAAAATCATTATATAAATCACCATATTTTATCCATTGATTTGTGATTTTCAACATTTCCCATTCTGCAAATCATATGTTTTGCATTAAAGAATAGCCGATTTTCCATTTTCCAATTCCCCAATTTCCAGTTTGCGACATTTCCAATATCGGAAATTTTATTTTTTTAAATAAAAAAATGTCAATGTTCCTATTTTTCAATTTTCGACCTCCGAGTACCACAAATAGAAAAACTCGAATTAGGTAATCTATGATAAAACCATGCTTTAATTTGGATAGTTTATACTTTTCCAATTTCAAGTTATATCTTTTCAAAACATGCAGTGAATGTAGACATAATTTTTCCACATGTTCACATATAGTCAGTCAACAATGGCAGCGACATATACTGAAATCATATGTGTTCAAATACGAACATATCCATGTTCCTATTGCCAATTTTCGGCACTTTGAAATTCGGAAATGTGTGTCGTACTTTTTCCAATAAGGAACATGCGAGCTTCCAATTTGTGATTTTGCAACATATCCATAAATCAAATAGGAACATGTCGGTGTTCCTATAGTCTCTGGAGAGACATGGGATTGGTGAAGAATAGGCATTGCCTTCTATTTCTCTACTCACTGCAACTTACATAAAGGGGTACCATTATTTGTTTACCCTTCTTCTCAATTGTTTTCCATCATTATGAGTAGTCAATTGTTAAACACACTATCAATTGATTTTCTCTTTCTCATAGATGGAGATTTCTCTACACCCAAATTGAGGCTTCCATATATGCTACTATGCTATATCTTTTTAAACCCGCTATCAAATGCTTTGCTCTTTCTCACAGATGAATATTTCTCTACACCCAAATTCAGCAACTAACCATCTTTTTCAATGATCATAATGAAGAGGAGGTCAACATCAAGTCTTTTACATTGAATTTAGTTGTAAATTCAAGATTGGAGAATATAATCTCCAACATTTTGCTAAAGCATTCTTCAGACTTGGAATCTTTTCACCTTTACAACGATTGCAAATTTAGCTAGCAAAATGTATGAAAATGGTTCCACCTTTTAGCTTCTCAAACATTGTCATCATGCATAAATAACTTTTGTCTAACATCAATGAGCAAAATTGCATTTTCATTTATCTTAAAGCTTTATTTATATATATTTTTTATTATATATTAATTTTTTTATTATATATCAGAATCTAACAACTTTGTTAAGACTTTTTAAAATAACTATGTTTAAATATGTGCCATTTTATAACATGTAGACTACTCCTATTTGTATTTTGGTCATACAAACAAAGTACCAATTCATTGAATACAAATATATGTATTTCAAAAGTTTCGTTGGTTACCATATTAATGTATGTTGCTCTTGGCAAAAACTCGGCCCTAAATGTTCCAAATTTTGCTATAACACTGGCTGAATCAACAGTGGAAAATTTTTTGAGAGAAAAAGAACGAAGAAATTAAACATATGTTACATTATCTACAATGCTGCATCAACATTGGGTAATTTTGATTTTAGTTTCTTCTATTAGTTGTCAATTTTCTACAAGATCACTATATATAACTGCAAGTACTATCTTATACTTCTAAAAGCCATTCGAGTTCACTTGGTTTAATTCGTAAGGTAATACTAATTTCTGTGACGTAATACTAATTGAGAAATTACTATTACAAATCAATAACCATTTATGAGTTGTAATAAAATAGTATATAAATTGAACAAACACATTTTTTCAATGTTGTGACATTTCCAATATTGGAAATTTTATTTTTTCAAATAAAAAAATGTCAATGTACCTATTTTCAATTTTCGACCTCCGGGTACCACAAATCGAAATTTTTTACTTAGGTAATCTATATAAAACCATGCTTTAATTTGGATAATTTAGACTTTTCCGATTTCATGTTATATGATTTTTGTTCGTATTCTTTTCTGTTTGCCACAATACATTGACGGCAATACACACTATTTATCTCGAAAATGTTGAGATAATACATTGACGACAAGCATTAGAGTATCATCTTAAAAAAAATCACTTATTAAAAGATTCAAATAAGTTTTTAATTTTATATAACAATATGGTTACGTTTTGCACTATGGTTACGTTTTGAATTTCAAGTTTATAATATATAACAATATGGTTATGTTTTTCTTTTGCACTATGGTCGGGTCTTGGCATAAAGTAATGATTTGTAGGTTATGGTAGAAATGTTTTTATAATTTTATATGTTACTAACTATGGGGTATTTACCATAGATTGAACCTTGGCCCGAAAACAATGATTGCTATCCGTTAGTGATTTATGATGGTGATAAATAATTTGTACGTTGATTAACCTGTGGGATTAATGTGTTTCCCTGGTTGCGGGTTGATAGCGTAGCCAGGATTTTACTGCTGGCTTGAGAGTGCATCTTGATCGTCCATCTCAACATGATTGCAAGGATTTGATAGGGTTTAATGTGTCAAAGTTTTGGTCTGAACCCTTCATTGTTTTGGTGTTTGGTTTGTAATATCAAGAGAGCCAAACCTCTGCTCCGTTAATAGTGATTGTAATAAGGTTTTGGGTATGAAAACTTGCCTATGGTTTTAATGGAATTCTACCTGGATGCTTTGCAAGGTGTACATGTAGTTTTCATGGCTCCAACGCCTGCCTGTAGCATTATGCTTATTCCTTAAACAGACCCCACCACCATCTTTATCTAAGAAACTGCCCTTTACCAGGAAAGGGACTGCTATTTCAACTCTGCAGGGTTTTATTTAAATGGTTTATGAATTTTGTAGTCAAACTGATACTACATTGTTTTGATGCAAGCAGAGGAGGGATAAGGGCATCCCGGAGGAGTCGACCCTTGGCCCTGTCTGCAACTCCACAAGGTAAGGAACTTCGAACTTTATCTACTTTTTTACATTATTTCATTTTTATAATAGTTCTAACTAAAACTACTTGTTTTGTAGGTGGAGAGCAATGGCGAGGAAGGCGACAAGGTCACCTCTTCCCAGGACCGTGTCTTAGAATGCCAAGGTAAGAAACATAAAGACTCTTACTCTATTTCAACTCCAGTTTTATTATTTGTACCCAAATACTGACTAACCTGGGTTCGTTTGTTTGTAGGTGCCTCCTGGCCGAGTTTTGGAGCTATAAAGGAACCTCAAGCTTCCGCCTTCTTACAAGATAAGTATAGTTTTTTTCATTTCTTTTAATAAACCTGAGGGTTTAAAAAAAAATAAGGGCAGAGGACTACGCAGTCCTTCTCTACTCCTACATTTGTTTTAAACATGTTTTGTGCTTGATTCCTTGTTTTAAGACTTACGATAGTACTGTTGGTGCCATCGTGTATGGAATTACCATCACTTCGCTTACTCTATAATTTAAAATTTGTTACGGTGGTTCAAACGATGGTGGATGCCATCATTGATGATATTACAATCACACATTGTAATTGTAGAATTCGTTTTGATGTTATTTAATGTATAAATAATTCGATATTACCCCTAAGGTCCTTGATTTTTCGGTTAAATTCCTGGGATCACCCGTCATGTGTTATGTCATGGTTATACTTGGATGTTTCTTTGTTTAAGAAATGGTTTTCATCCTTCGATGGTCTTACTTCCATGCATTAGTTTTGAAAGATTCACTGCTTAAGAGAAATATATGGGTGTTTTAAATTGAAAGTCTATAGCATTAATTATAATGTTTACCTCGGTTAAATACCGGTATGTTTAGACTAGCGAATGTGATCTTCAGAACAGATCTTAGAAGATTTAGTGATGGCTAACTATAAATTGGATTGTAGTTGCTAAGAGTAATTGTATCTTGTAGATCTGATTTCTGTCGAGGCTTCCATCTATGATGGTCTTATTGCCACATCATAAATTTGGGCTAATTCTTAGATTGGTATAATTTGTGAATTGTTTAAATATCTATTTTGATTATTTTCATAAATAAAGTATCCGTAGATATTTATCTATATCCCATTGATCCCAATTTGAACAGTATCGATTTGTATAGGGGTTTATGAGATGAGGTTTATTTAATAAAATAATATTTATGTAGAAGGTTTCGTCTCTTAACCCGATAGGGGAATCATCCAATTTACAACATTTTTGATTATTTGATTACACAGAGAATTGTTTGACTATAATATTTGATCTCAAATGTCTTGGTGCTCTTTATGTGATTTTGTTATAATATTTAGAGAATGTTATCTGTATCTACCTTAATCGAAAGTTAACTAGACTTATACTAATATACAATATGAGATTTGTTTATAGTAACATACTAGCAAGATTATTCTACAGAAATGAAAATAATGAAAAGAAGCGAGTACTTAGATTTTAAACCATAGTAGAAAAGAATAACTTGATTTATAATAGTTTGCACACAAATTACTAGTTGTTATAATAGTACACATTACTAACAATCTTCGAATTGAGTATGGATGCTCGATCAAAGATATGTTAATAACTAAATCTAGTACTTTACAGGCATGCATAAAATACATAAAAGAAGATCTAGTTTATAATAATCATAATAGGAATAATTATTGAACTGATCCCTAACAAATCTACATTCTATTTAGATACGAACTAGATCAATACTTAAATTAGATACATAATAGATCAATACTTTATTCAGATGTATAACAATTTCTTCTGAAAGAATTTGTGGTGATTCCTTGTAAAAGAAATGAAAATCCTATTGTATCTAGTTATAATAATAAGCAATAGGATAAGAACCTAGCACCACTATTGGGAAAACATAAATGGAATAGTCGTTCCTCCCAACCAACTCCTAGAGCAGCCAAATCACTTTCTCCAGAACCCCTGAGCCTGTTTGTTCAACTACAAGAGAAAAATCCACTTAATGCACCATCTATTTCATTATCGTATTCAATAATCGTCTAATTCTAGCCTCTTGCTTGCCAATGGACATACTATTATATAGTATTTTGCCTAGGACTTGGTCATTTATGAGCCTCTTGCTCTTTAGCACTCAACAAAGAATTGTGACTGATTTTGGGGAAGATGGCTCTTGCACCTTGAGTTCTCACTTAGCAGCTACGACCACTTATCTTTTCCTCTTGTGGGTCAACAATCACTCTTCAACAACTATTTCATTTCTGTCCCATTCAGTATCATTTATTAATAAAAGAATAATCCATTAGATTTATTTTATTTTTGACTTTCTATCAAACATATTTAAAAAAAAAAAGGTTTTTGTAGAATTTAATAACAAATTATTAAATCTTATTTCATTACAAACTAATTTCCAAATCAAAATTTAATCAATTTTAAAAGATTATTTAATACTATTTTGAAATATTATAATAATGTTATTAAATAGTAATAAAATTATTAAATATTTTAAAATAATAAATAAATTATAACTTAAAATAAAATAAAGCTGTAAAACTAATATAGTTGCAATTGTAATTAGAATAATAAAAGCTCGGGTCTAAAATTCATTAAATAAATGGTTAATTAGGGATACAATAATTAGTTTTGGATACTTTTGATAGTCTTCTCATTATATTTTATTGTTAATAAATTATTTATGAAACACTATAAAAATATTAATCATAATGAGTTATAAATACAACTCTCTTTACCTATCTAAATATAATCTAAAATTTTATGTTTTTTTATAAACTATTTATTAAACAATATAAAAATGTCAATCATAATAAACTAAGAAATACAACTCTCTCCACCCATCTCAACAAAATCCATAATCTTAAACTAAGAAATACAACTCTCTCCACCCATCTCAACATAATCTTATAATTAGAGGACCAACCTATATATATATTATTTGTATAATTCATAATTGTAATTTTTAATTAAAATTAATACAAATATATATTTTTATTTAAAAATAAAAATAAAAAATACTTAAATAAAATAGATAATAAAATATTAAATAAATTAGATAATAAAATATTAATGTATTATTAAATATGATTATATTTTAAAATTTAAATTGATATTTTTTGTTAAAATTTAATTTAATTAAAAAAGTATAATTTTTACGCTTACAAACTCCGAGCGAAGCTGTTACATTTACGAGAAGAAATCAAACTTTCTGTTCATAACTTACAACACTCAACCACTTAAGCTAACCCATCAAACTAACTAAAAATTTTCAATAAATATAAATGATTTCATATTTATTTTACTATATAATAATACCACTATTATTATTATTATTATTAAAAAATCTAATTATATTTTAAATGTTTTTAATTTAAAATTTAAATTAATTTTATCATTAAAATTTAATCCAATTATAAATAACATATTATAATAAATATAAACCATCTCATATGTATTTTACTATATAATAATATCACTATTGATGATGATGATGATGATTAACGTCCATTGAGACCAACTTTGGTCTATCGGACCTTAAGAAGGACAATCCTTGGTTTACTTTAAAATCTTGTTCCTATGCTAAAAAAAATTACTAAGAAGCTTTCCAAGCTCACTATAGTTTTGGAAAGTTAGGAGGTTATAAAGGTTTGTATTATAACAAATACAATGAAACTCAGATCTAATGTGGGTGTAAGCAAGGCACTCTAAGAGAAAGTGATTTTCATCCTCAATGCTCATAGACTCACAAAGATGGAAAACCCTTTCCACCCATGGGGTTTTAGGAAACGACCAACGCCCCTTGTTTTGCTATGGAGTTCATGAGAGTTTGTTCTAATCTTAACTATATTAATTTTCTTCCGTGAGCTACTTTCTACTGAGAGATACTTCTAATCTTCCAAGTTAGGATTAATGACCTCCTTATAGTATGTTAATTTTCTCTTAACCAATAAATTTTCCTCACACTAGAATTTCTCTTTAAACTTAGAAGTAATAATATTTTTGGCATTATCAATGTTCTACAAAATGACATTTTCATCAATGCCCCAATGGTTTAACCAAGCCATGGTATCTTTACACCAACACCGCTTGAGGCGTAGTTGGTTTTGGCTTTAGTTTAAAACAATTTTAGGAAGTATATCGTTTCCCCATGTTATTTATCTTATGCTTGTACATTAGGTACCTAGTCATAGCCATGCTCTTAATGGGGGAAATACCCACTTCTATGAGGAGAAAATTATAAGGTGTATTGCTTTTAATTTTGATGTTATAAGTTATAAACCACTTTTGGATTTGCTCAATCTTCCTCTAGGAGTCTCTAGAAATGTTGCACCCCTATGCTTCACAACCATACAAGATAACATGGATGGAAATCATTTCAAAGTTGAACTTCTTTTTATCCCACATGATTAGATTGGTTGATTTATAGTTATTTTCAAGACCAAAATAATCCTTCCACCCTCCATTAATCATTTTCTCAATGCTATAGTTCCAATTGAGCTTGTGATGAATACCAATTCTGAGATACTTGGAAGAAGTTACTTCCTCTAGATTTCTATTATCATAAATAAAATTTGCGTAGGTGTCCTTTTTAGATTTTATAATCATGATTTTTGTCTTGTTGGTGTTAACAGTCATACCCATGTTAGAGAAAAAATATTTAAGAATTCTTAATTGCTTATCGAGATCATAAGGACACCTTTCCATAAGAACAATATCATCAGCACAAAGTAGGAGGATAATAACTATCCAAACTAAGATTGTACTAGTGCAACCTACTTCTTCTAAACACTTTTCTAGCTTATCAATGTAAATGCCAAAAAGGGTAGGGGAGAGGGGGAAACCTTGTTTAACTCCAATATTACAATTTATATATGTTCTCTACCCCTCATTATTCTTAAACTTGGAAATTACCTTTTCGTATAACCGTACCGCGGAAACTCTCAACTCAAAAGGAACCTTAAGCTCCTCTAGCATATTCCATAGGTTATTTCTAAGCACTTGTTGATGCCTGGAAAATCCCAGGTATTGACAGTAGGGATTCTCCCCAATAATTGCTCCCGATTAGCTCATTTATTGTTTGGTGTGGGGAATCCGTCCGGTTAGCGGCTTGACTACCATAGAATTAAATGAGAGCTTGATTCTTATTTTACCGGTTGCGGCCTGTTCCACCGTTTATGTGTGTTTTTATTGTTTTGTAAATGATTTCTAAATGCCTAAATTAAATGAAGATGATCAGGAAGCAAAGGTTTCACAATGTGATGTGTAGCTTCTTACTTCCCGTCTTATCCCCTTTATTCCTAAATCACAGAAAGCAAATAACAACTATGCTAAACTAACTTATCCTAACCTATCCATAGGGAGCAAGATTATTATTTGTGTGAGTAATGTACTTTAACTTATGCACAAAGATTATTACAGATAGCTGATATAATTCAAAATACATAAATACAGTAGACAGATTAACATAGAGATAGCTCAGTGTTTATTAAAACATTCATTACATCACTTGCTGCATAAGCTTCATAACAATGAAAGGAAATCATTCACAACATAGAAATAGTTCAGAAGTGAAATGATCTCATAGATTTATAGAGTTATCTGAAACATAAATAGTTCTATATTCATCCATCTCCATATCATGCATTTGAAACTCCAACAGCTCCTTCTCCAACAGAAATTCAGTCCTTCTTTATTATAAAAAGAAATAGTTCTTCTTACAAAAAGTATTTCACATAAGATCGGTAGAAAAGTCCTTTCTCCATTCGACTCTACTTCTATTTATACATTTGCACAATGACTCTTGGTTCTCCTGCCCTTTGGGCTTCCTCAATATTTGGTTACAAAAGATTTGTCTTCTAGTGTGATCACTAATTAAGATTATATTACAATTATATTCCCATGTGTCAATTGGACAAAAACACTTTAAGTGAGCATAGTCAACTTAGTAATGAATTGTTTCCAAGCCACAACATTCGAAACAATGATATCAAACTCTGTTGGTTCCAGGAATCGGACCGTGACCTCATGTTTGGACGCCTGAGTATTTATGTTATCCATCCTTGCTAGAATTACTCAAAGTTGATCTTCTAAAAGACAGTTGCTTACTGTAGCTTGAGAAATTACACTTTTGATCACCTTCTCAACTGGATGCCAAGTTCATCCTCCCTCAATCTATCATGCAACTTCTTCAAGTATTCTTCATGGGTTGAGAGCTCATCTAGCCTCCTTTTGGATGATGTATGGTATGAGTGGTGACTGCAATAACATATAAAACGTCTTAGTATTTACATCATTAAACAACTTATGCACTCGAACGAGATAAATGAATAAGATGTGTTGGTCAAACCATTTTAAAACAAACATCACTACTCTGTATTACCCTGCTTCCTTCAGCCATTCGGTCAAGACAAACATGACGCAGGTCAATGGGTAAAATGTGGGAAACAAAATTCCTGCACAGGAAAGTCTTGGCCTCTGTATGTTCATCATGATCTAATAGACTGTGGGAAAACAACGCCTCCGAACATACTAGTGAGGCTCTGAGAGCAGGTAAGGCACCTAGGGCGAGTTTGAAACCTAAAAATGACAAACCTAAACAAGTGCAAGGGGAAAAAACCTTTTAAACCAAAACAAAAACTACCCACCCCTTCTCGGGAAAACCATAAGCGACAACTCAAAAATCACAATTAAATTGCCAAACCAACACAAGGTGAGTGGAAAACTTACCTGGCAGACGACAGACCGGACACGCAGTCGGAGATGCTCGGTGAGGATGTGCCACGTGAGCTCAATAGGTGATTTCCACCAACCGTGTGAAATCTCGAACGGGATAACTTGCAAAAGCTCACCGTAAAACAAACAATGGTAAAAAAATGCTTCCAATGGAGTATAAACAGACATTTCATGGGTTAAAAATCAATTAAGAGCGGTAGGTGAGAGAATTTACACCTACACGTGCAAGACTCAAACATTGTTGGCGCCAAACATATCATATCGGGTGGTTACTGACAAGTCAAAGTAAGAATAGCCCTGGCAACGATGACTTGATAAACCCCAACACAACCGCAGCCATCGGCTTAAGACTCAGTAATACGCCCGCTTTCCCTTTGCAGCTCAGTGGTCAAGATAAAATCAACAAGAAAATCTAGATGATAGCTTCCGTAGCGGCTCCAAGACTAAAAATTCTCCGCCCAAGTGGGCCTGATGAGGATCGGGTCATCGACAAGGAAATTTCTCTGTCGTTGTAGTAGAAAAAAGGAAAGGCATCCGCCGCAGCGGGTCTCAAAAAATTGGAACAGGTTTTGATAATAAACTTTCATGCATGCTAGCCGTAGCGGCAAAAACATAAGGAATCATCTGACAAGGAGGGGCAGAAAAATCGGATGAAGTTCTGATTCTCAACATAACATCTCACCCACCGTTGCGGAACGAAACCAAAAAAACTTTCGATGCGGCAGACAAGCTGACCCGATGACACTGAAGGAAACAAAAACCCTCATTGTAGCGGCTTCATTAAATCAAACGGAATGTAAACCAAAAGATCAAGTGCCATAGTGGCCATGGACCTGAGAAATCATCCGTCGTAGCGGGACAAAGAATCAGGAGCACTCTTGGTATTCAAACTGAAACTTCACCTGCTGTTGCGGCACGAAACTGAAAATCCGTCTACCATAGTGGCTCTAAACTTGAAAAACCATCAGCTATAGTGGGTCAAAAGAAAAATTTCCTCCTTAGTAAAAAACCAAAAAACTTGAGACTTTCCCATGATAAAATCAAACCATAAATGTTGGATTTTAAACTCAAAGTGCCTAAGAAGCAAAACTAGGATTTTAAAGGGGGTCCTAAAAAATGTAAATTTTTTTTGGGGAATAGTTGCAGTAGCAACAATTGGTGACTGGATGGTGGACATAGATTTCTGGAGAAAACTGACTTTTAATACCAAAAGTTGCTTCATGGCATTCTGTTAAATCAACTCTTCCCAAAATTTTAAGATTTCTTTAAGATGTTCATAACTTTCCATTGAATGCAAGATTTAGAACTTTAACATTGATTATAGTCCACTAGGGTAGGGTAACCATGGTTTTAGAGTCCTGATAACTCTTCTGAGGCCAAAATATGGGGTTCATATACTTCTGCATTTGGTTGCTTATAGATCAGACACCACAGGATCGTAACATAGTATGGATAGATGTATTCGTTTGTTCCTCCTTCCGATTCCTTTTTCATTCTTTTGATGCTTTTGGACTTTTGTCCTTTTGAGTCTTTCCAGATTGCTTCTTCATTTGAAACTTGGTTTAGGTCCCTCCATCCATAGTGTCCTTTTTGTGAGAGAGATAGTTTTTGTTCAGCTCACAGACAGAGAAAACCCTCTGAGGAATCCTATCCATTTACTGATTTTAATCAGTATGTCTTTTGATATCTGATTTCTTTTTGGGAATTTTGACTCTTTTAATCCTTTTTGCTTTTATTTGTGGTATGGGTCGATCATTTTAAATACCATACACCTATCCATCCTGCTTCCTTTCCACATTTCCATTGTTTTTAGCTCCCTAGGACTTATTTTAATGTGAAGTGGATGGAGCCCCAAAATAGTATTCTAGACTCTTCTTACCTCAGGTATTCGATAGGGGTTAAACAGGACTTCAATGTGTTCATACCCTCCCTTCAAATAGTATATCAACTTAAAGAATCTTGATCACGATACATGTACATTTAATAAGCAGCTTTCTAGTCAACATATTTGCAGTTTTCCAAAACTCCAATATCCCCCGAACGCCAAACAACTGTGACAGATTATTTGAACACTGAGATAAAGCAAATAAAACAAATGGAAATAAATTAGAATCAAAGAAAGCAAAGCAAATTAACTACGGAGAAATCGAAACAAAATATCAAAAGGGTTTATTTATGTACAGAAAACTTCAAAAAGCTTCAAGTAAAATAAGGCTTGAGAACCAAACCATTAACTGGCAGATTCTCTTCCCACCCCTGCAAATCTTGTAACTTGTATGTTGAGGGGCCTAGATTTTCTGGAATTTGAAATGGGCCTATCCATAAATGTTGAAACTTAGTGTGCTTACCCTTTTCATCATGCAGGTGATCCCACTTCAGAACCAAATCTCCAACTTCAAACTCTTTATTCCCAGACTTGTGCTTGTGAAGCCATCTTTTCACAATCTCTTGTTGGTGTTTGAACCTTTCCTTAGACTTGGATCTAGACACTTATAATTTCAGCAGAGTATTGATTCGGGCTTGCAAAACCTCACTACTAGACCCTCTAGATGCTTGGGATAATTGAAAAGAAGGCAATAAAATGTTAGGACGCAAGATAAATTCCTTTCCATAAACTAAGGTATAGGGTGACACACCTAAGGAGTTCTTGGGTGTGACTCGATCAGCCGAAAGTGCATTAGGGAGAGCTATATGCCAACTTCTTTAATTCGCTATGACCGTCTTCTTTAAAATTCTAATGATATCTTTATTAATAGACTCAGCTAACCCATTACCTTGTGGATAATAGTTAGCAGAATAATGAAATTTAATTCCCTTCTCATTAGAAAATGCAGTAATTTTAATTGACGAAAAAATAGGATGCATTATAAAAAACCAGGGAAATTGGAACCCCAAACCTGGTCATAATATGGTCTTGTAAGAAATCCATAACCGTATCTTTGTTTATTTTTCGCAACGGGATTGCCTCCACCCATCTGGTAAAATAATCTGTGGTTGTGAGGATGTACTTGCGTTGCAGTGAAGAATTTGGATTAATCTCTTCGATAATATCAATTCCCCATTGCTCGAATGGTTCAGAAATAATAACTGGTTGTAAAGGCCTTGCTGGCTTTTCTTGTCTTCCACTACTCCTTTGACATGTATCGCATTTCCTTACGTAAGCATGAGCGTCTTTAAACAAAGTCGGACAATAGTATCCAACCCTTAGGATTTTGTGTGCTATAGTATCTCCTGAAAAATGACCTCTAGCAGGGCCATCATGCAATTCTTTCATGACTTTGGATGCATCTTCTTGTTCTAAACATCTGAGAAAAACTCCATATTTTTTTTCTGAACAACACTCCGTCGATTATCTAATAAGACGTGGACTTTAAGCACAATGCCCTTCTCTGCTTGGAATTCCAATGTTCAGGAAAATACCCCTGTTGGAGATAGTGTATTAAATCTCTAAACCAATATTTTGGGGCTGTAAATATGGGGCACACATCGATCATATGCAATTCCGTCTCATTTGTCCAATCATTTTCTTCATTGTCCTGACTTTCAGCCATCAATTTACAAAGTCCTTGTCCTTTGACAATAGTTGCTGGTTTAAACTCCATTTCATACTCCTGCAAGGCTGTGACCTAATTTTCCCTTCTCTCTCCTAACTCCTTCTGTACAAAAGGGTTGTAGATTTCCGGATGAGGCACAAGAACTTTGGTTCTGTTCTTCAGTATATATGGTCTAAATTGCTTTACCGCTTTAAAAACTGCATATGCTTGTTTATCAACAGTGGGATAATTCAACTCAGCACCTTGTAATCCAGTGCTCATGAACGATATCGGGTACTCATCTCCCCCTTCTTCTTTATGTTGGGGTATACTGCACATCTCAAATAAGAAATATTAGCCTTATTTTTCTTGATGTCTCCTATTATATCATACCCCATCTCACAGTTTGGTGGGATTTTATTAACACCTTCTAGTTTACTTTCAGCATCCTTCATGGGCTTACTAACAGTTGGAACATTTTGCCTTGTTATAACCAAATTAAGTATAAGTTGAGTCTGAGTGTTATTCTGATTGTCTTCATGTTTTCCTGAATTCTTTTAATTTTGGGTAGTAATGTGTTATCTTCAATTAGTGGACCTTTGCTCCTAGTTGTGACATTCACATCTAATAGCTATATCTCTTCATTAGGTTCTTCATCTTCTAAACCCAGCTTAGGTGCACGATTCCACAAGACCATGGTAGTCTCCTCAGGTGCTTCCCCTGATTCGTGAACCTTTTCATCTTCAACCTCGGGCTCTGTTAACTTAGAGTCTAATAATTGATTCATAACCAACATCATGGAATTAATCCACTGCAGGAAATTCTTCTCAGAGTGAGGTTGTTGAGGAAATGTACAGAAATTGTCCATTCCAACTTCAGTGAGATTCATAACAGAAGCACTGTGTGTAGGTGGCTGAGATGGGATACTTTCTTCTCTTTTTTTGAAGAAAGGTTTATACTACTTTCTACTTGAATTTGCCTCTTTATATTTCTCTAAGTCAACAATCTCGTTGGATAACTTTTGTACCATTTTTACCACACTTGCTAACTCATGAGAATGCTCATGTTTGGGTCTTGTCAACAATAGAGGTTTTTTACCATTGAAGGGTCTAGTCTCTTATTCCATAGAATGTTTATTTACACTTTCAATTTCAACTTCTATCTTCTCGTCTTCATCATAAGTTTCTGATAAGGAAGGTTTTATTGATCTTTTGACAAATATTGCTATATCAGAACCAAGAGCTGAAGTGTAGTATTCAATCAGAGTTTC
Organism: Pseudotsuga menziesii; assembly: GCA_001517045.1. Classification (NCBI taxonomy): domain Eukaryota; kingdom Viridiplantae; phylum Streptophyta; class Pinopsida; order Pinales; family Pinaceae; genus Pseudotsuga; species Pseudotsuga menziesii. The sequence goes on from LPNX010870601.1 coordinate 231,366, forward strand.
TTTAGAAGGTTTTATGGCTGCCCTGAAATTGTTTAAGTGAGCAGCAAACCTTTCAATAAAATATCTCACTTTTTCTTTCTTTTCCCTTTTAAGAGCCAACAGTTCTTTCATCAGAGCAGCAACAGTTTTTTGGCTACAAAACTTATTTTTAAACATTCTTTTGAAAGTGTCCTAGTCTGTGATTGACTTGGCCTGTAAGTAAAAATACCATGATGTTGCTTTACCTTTGGGAGTATGAGGAGACAACCTACATACCACATCCTCATGGTCAATTGCTAAATACTTCCAAGGCCAGGAAAAAACTCTGTAGATGGTCATCCACATATATGACTTCCCCTGGGTCAAATATAGGTAAAGACTTTTCATAATTTTGTGGCAAATCATGAATTGGAGGAACCAAGTTCAGTAGTGTTCTAGCCGTCCAAGTTGGTACAGGTGGATTAGGATGATTTGCATTAGGATTTGGAGGCACATTTCTAGCCATGATTCGGGGAGGGGATTGAGGTGGATATTGGAAAGGTGAACAATACAGAGATTCTGGTCCCAACTGATTAAGAGGTTGAACAATTTCTTTCAAGGTTAAATATACCAACTCTTCAAAATCTACTACTAACACTGAATCTTCTATGTAAGGGCATTCTTTTCTACAAGCTTTCTTCTAGGTAGGTCGGGGATATTCGACAATTCTCCAAGCTTCTTTGCATATGACCTTGTGATTCTTCTTAAATGATCAACTACTTTGTTAGAGATAGGATAAAGGTATTCTGGAATGCCTAACTCAGGATTAACTTTTCTTTCAGGACTGGGTCTCTTAGGAAAACTAGTTTCATAAATGTCACCGGTAGAATGTTCTCGAGAAAACGAATTTCCGCGGCCAGCCATGCACTGGCAGCCCTCCTTCTAGTGCCAAAACTGTTGATGCATGGAAAATACCATGTATCGATGGTAGGGATTCTCCCCAATAATCGCTCCCAATTAGCTCATTTATTGTTTGGTGTGGGGAATCCGTCTGGTTAGCGGCTCGACTACCATAGAATTAAATGAGAGCTTGATTCTTATTTTACCGGTTGTGTCCCGGTCCACCGTTGATGTGTGTTTTTATTGTTTTTTAAATGATATGCAAGTGCCTAAATTAAATGCAGATGATCAGGAAGCAAAGGTTTCACAATGTGATGCGTAGGTTCTTACCTCCCGTCTTATCCCCTTTGTTCCTAAACCACAGAAAGAAAATAACAGCTATGCTAAACTAACTTATCCTATCTGACCTATCCCCAGGGAGAAAGATTATTATTTGTGTGAGTAATGTACTATAACTTATGCACAAAGAATATTATAGATTGCTGATATAATTCGAAAATACATAAATACAATAGAAATATTAACATAGAGATAGCTTAGTGTTTATTAAAACATTCATTACATCACTTACTGCATAAGCTTCATAACAATGAATGGAAATCATTCACAACATAGAAATAGTTCAGAAGTGAAATGATCTCATAGATTTATAGAGTCAGCTGAAATAGAAATAGTTTTATATTCAGCCATCTCCATATCATGCATTGAAACTCCAACAGCTCCTTCTCCAGCAAAAATTTAATCCTTCTTTATTATAAAAAGAAATAGTTCTTCTTACAAAAAGTATTTCACATAAGATCGCTAGAAAAGTCCTTTCTCCATTCAACTCTACTTCTATTTATACATTTGCATAATGACTCTTGGCTCACCTTCCCTTTGGACTTCCTCAATATTCGGTTACAAAAGATTTGTATTCTAGTGTGCTCACTAATTAAGATTATAAATACAAAATATTACAATTATATTCCCATGTTTCAATACGACAAAAACACTTTAAGTGAGATTAGTCAACTTAGTAATGAATTGTTTCCAAGCCACAACATCCGAAACAATGATCTCTAACTTTGTTGGTTCCAGGAATCGGACCGTGAACTCATGTTTGGACACCTGAGTCTTTATGTCAACCATTCTTACTGGAATTACTCGAAGTTGATCTTCTAAAAGGCAGTTGCTTACTGTAGCTTGAGCAATTACGCTTTCGATCACCTTCTCAACTAGATGCCAAGTTCATTGTCCCTCAATCTATCATGCAACTGCTTCAAGTATTCTTCATGAGCTGAGAGCTCATCTAGCCTCGTTTTGGATGATGTCTAGACTATGAGTGGTGACTGAAATAACATAGAAAATGTCTTAGTATTTACATCATTAAACAACTTAGGCACTTGAACGAGATAAATGACTAAGATATGTTGGTCAAACCATTTTAAAACAAACATCACTACTCTGCATTACCCTTCTTCTCTCAGCCATTGGGTCAAGACAAACATGACGCAGGTCAGTGGGTAAAATGTTGGCAACAAAATTCCTGCATAGGCGAGTCTCGGCCTCTGTATGCTCATCATGATCTAACAAAATGTGGGAAAACAACGCCTTCGAACGTATTGGTGAGGCTCTGAGAGTAGGTAAGGCGGCTAGGGCGAGTTTGAAACCTAAAAAGAAACGACGAACCTAAAAAAGTGCAAGGAGAAAACCCCTTTTAAACCAAACCAAAACCTACCCATCCCTTCTCAGGAAAACCACAAGTGACAGCTCAAAAATCACAATTAAATCGCCAAATCAACACAAGCTGAGTGGAAAACCTACCTGGCAGATGAGAGACCAGACACGCAGCCAGAGATTCTCGGCGAGGATGTGGCACATGAGCTCCATAGGTGATTTCCACCAGTTGCGCGAAATCTCAAATGAGATAACTCGCAAAAGTTCATTGTAAAACAAATAGTGGTAAAAACCACTTCCAATGGCATATAAATAGACATTTCACGGGTTAAAAATCAATTAAGAGCGGTAGGTGAGAACATTTACACTCGCATGTGCAAGACTCAAACGTCGTTGGCGCCAAACATATCGTATCGGGCGGTTATTGATAAGTCAAAGTAAGAAGAGCCCTGGCGACAATGGCTTGATAAACCCCAACACAGCTGTAACCATCGGCTTAAGACTCAGTAATACGCCCACATTCCCTTTGCGGCTCAGCGGCCAAGATAAAATCGGCAAGAAAATCTGGACGATAGCCATCATAGCGGTTTCAAGGCTAAAAATTCTCCGCCCAAGCAGACCTGATGAGGATCCAGTCATCGACAAGGAAATTTCTTCATCATTGTGGCAGCAAAAGGGAAAGGCATCCGCCGCAACGATCTCAAAAAATCGAAACAGGTTCTGATAATAAACTTGCACGAATTCCCGCCGTAGCGACAAAAATATAAGGAACCATCTGACAAGGCGGGGCACAAAAATTGGATGAAGTTTTGATTCTCAACATAACATCTCACCTGCCGTTGCAGCACGAAACCAAAAAAACATCCGATGCGGCGGACAAGATGACCCGACGGTGTTTAAGGAAATGAAAACTCCCGTTGTAGCGGCTTCATTAAATCAAACATAATGTAAACCAAAATATCAGCCGTCGTAGCGGCCGTGGACCTGAGAAACCGTCCGCCATAGCGGGACAAAGAATCGGGAGCACTCCTAATATTCAAATTGAAACTTCCCCCATTGTTGCAGCACGAAACCGAAAAGTCGTCCGCCGTAGCGGCTCCAAACTTGAAAAACCATATGCTATAGCGGGCCAAAGGAAAATTTTCTACCTTAGTAAANCACCCATTGTTGCAGCACGAAACCGAAAAGTCGTCCGCCGTAGCGGCTCCAAACTTGAAAAACCATATGCTATAGCGGGCCAAAGGAAAATTTTCTACCTTAGTAAAAAACCAAAAAACTTGAGACTTTCCCATGATAAAATCAAACCATAAATGCTAGATTTTAAACTCAAAGTGCCTAAGAAGCAAAACTAGGATTTTAAAGGGGGTCCTAAAAAATGTAAATTTTTTTTGGGGAATAGCTGCAACAACAACAACACTATATCAAAAGATTTTCTAAAATCCACAAAGCAACAAAATAGGCCAAACTTATTATTACAGAATTCCTCAGCTATGATCCTAAGTGTAACTAAGTGGTTCGTGGTTGAATGATTCCTTCTAAAACCTGCTTGGCCTTTAGCCCGCTTACCTTCCATTTCTAGCCATTCATTGATATTATTTTCTAAGATAATACCATATAACTTAATTGAGAGAGGGCTAATCATAATAGTCCGATAATTAGAGGGGTAATTTTTATCACCACTTTTGTAAATAGGAATAATGAGGCTTAGAGTCCAAGGTGTAGGAAACCCTTGCTTGACCACTAGATTAAAGAGTTTGTGGATGTGCTGGATAAGGACAAGTGCTTCAATTTTTAAGATTTTCGCTTGGTAGACTTCAATGTCTTTGGATTTTCCATTTGTTAAGCGCTTAACACTGAAATCTATGTCTTCTAACGAGAAATATTCTTCTGTTATAAGAAGGGTTTGAATGTTATCTCTGATATTGGGGGATTCATAAATCTTTTTAAGATAGGAATTCCAAACTTTTAAAGTAATTTTATTGTCTTATTTTGTTTTGCGAGTTAGAATTTGCCTCCAGAATTTATTAGGACCCACCTTGGAGAGGTGTATAATATTTTCCTGCCTTTTACATATATATTGCCCTTTTTTTCTTTTAATTAAGGCTTTGTAGTGATTTATCTTGTCCATTTTTATCGAATCTATAGTAGGTTGCTTATTTCTTTTCTCGCATCTTTACACTCTTGATCATACCAAGGGTTGGTTCTACTATTGCTCGTTTTAGTCGAGACTTCAATAGAGAACTTGTTAATGGACAACGAGAGGGTTGTAGCAAAATTATGGTAGAGTTTTTCTATATTCTCCATACTAGATAAAGGAAACAGTTCATTTGTTAGAGCATGGAGAAAGCGCTATTTTTATCGAAGATCATGTGCTTTTGGCAATGATAGTTTTCATCCTTGGGATCGTTATGCATGGAAATATTGAGAGTTATAATTATAGGTCTATGATCAGAGTCGGGTTCATGGTCGTTGAAGGTGTTGAAATCTATTAATTTGTTGTATATAGGGATATCAAATATAACTTAATCTACCACACTGCTTCCAAGCCCATGTAAACAAGTCATCTGGATAGAGTTTGGCCATTTTCTGAGACCATTGCAAATGATAAGATCTTGAGCACTACAAAATTTGACAGCTCGGACTCGAATAAATTTTCACCTAGATCTTCAAAACTTCTTTTGTACCTATTAGCTAGCTCAAGGTCTCCGTCTAACCAAAGAGGATTAGGTTTGGAATAGTTGCTTAAAAGAATAGCCTGGTTACTGAAATTTCGAGCATTGAAGTCACCCATCAAAAGGATATTTCTTTCCTTCCTTAACTATAAATATCATGTTCTAAACCATTATAAGGACAATTTTTATCTAAATTGGTTTTTTTATAGAAGTTGGAATTAATAGGGGCAAAATAACAGATGACTATGTAGGTTTTTCCATCATTAATGTCTATGATCTCTATCCAAATATATTGGTTGTAAGGGTCTTTCTTATAAATCCTAACATATGGGGATATGTTGTTCTTAATGTAACATGCTATGCCCCCAATGCCTCTATAACATGAATGTTTATTCCATATTGACCATAAGACATATCCATCTATATTATAAATACTTTAAAATATTTCAAAAACAACATCTAAATCAATAAATCAATAGAAATATCTCAAAACCATTTAATATTTTGTTAGTTTCATGGGAAATATGTTAAAACCAATGTTCACATGAAATTATGGAAATTTTAAATCATAAAATAAAAGTATTGTTTTAATTGTTTACACAAAATTTTAGCATGGCTTTAAAATATATAAAATTGAAATTGAATTAGAGAGATTGAACTAAAGTTGAACATGAATTTAAAATATAAAATTGAAGTTGAATGTGGGAAATTGAACTAAATTTATTTAGAATTTACCAAGTTTCAAGGTTTAACAATTCAACAAAACGATTATTAATTTATAATTTTTTTCTTTGTTTTATGCAATAGTACTTTGTAATTAACTTTTAACACATAATGTGTACGATATGAGTAAACCTTGAAAATATTTGAATGCTTTAACATAGCAAATTTCTTACATGTTTGTAAAACCATAAAACTCGCTTAACTTCAATGGTAATTTTTTTTCTTCATGTAAGCCTACTAATTATATTAATTGAGAAAATCATATTCATAATTACACGATAACCCCGCGAATCAGTGATCTCTACTTGTATGATTTCGCCCCATAAGTTCACCGGTGGAAATGAATCGAATCCAATCTTCGACCCACTAAAAAATCGTGTTACATTGGAGCCAACGAGGTAAAAATAAGAGAGTAAATGAATGAATGGTATATCTTTAGAAGCATCAATAAGTGTACATGTCATAACCCTATCACAATCCTATATTGTAGTTCGATCATTTAAACCTGTCATCATCGAATTGAATTAAATAAGCTTTTTCTTTGAGAGCGTACGAATAATGAAAAATCATTTAATTGCTTCACTTAAATTCTCTATCCTCCAAACATGGGGCTCTAGACTCTTTTTCTTTTTTTCTCCGAAAAATTACTATATTTTATAAATGTATATTTTTTTTTCACGTAAAGAGAAATAACAGTCCCTTGCTATTTCTATTAGAAATCAAAGGAGACTTTTACATTCTTAAGTTGTTGCCAAACTAGTTCGAAACCACAGACTTCAAAATTTTGTCCCTTTCTATCCATATATGCCCCTAATGTCTAATTATACCAGTGATTTTATAAATGTATATGATAATGTTGCACAGCAGAAAAATATTAAATTTTCTGAACATAGTTAGATTTGGACAAAGACCAAAAATTCTTGTCGACAGAAAATGTCGTAGTTTAAAAAGAAGACCAACATATAGGCAGATAGACCAAAGAGAAGGACCCAGCACCAGACTCAGTCAAAGATAGTCTGGAGGCTACCCTCTGTAGCAAGTGAATCGGCACCCCAATATTCAAAGAAGATGAACCCCTCTGAGACACAAAGTGCCCTCTTTGACAAAACATCTGCCTGATAGTTCTGCTCCCGAAATATGTGTGAGAAAGAGATGCTTTGGAAACCATCTATTAGAAGGCTTATTTTTTCCATCCATGCCACAAGGTAAATGAGCCTAATATTCAAAGATTTCTTGGCCCATACAATGATAACACTGGAATCGCCGAAATTATGGATCCCATCCAATCCAAGACATTGAGTAAAATCCAGTAGGATCCATAAAGATAATAGCTCCCCCTTAAAGTTGGTTCTAGAACCATAGTTCATCCATAATTTATAGTGACAAAGATCATCTATATGGAGGATAGCCCCAGCCCACACTGAGAGGAAGCATTTTGAGAGGCTCCATCGAAAAATCCCACAAAATTGTGGAAAGGACACAATGCTTTTGGGATCCTGGGCTTTTGTGAAAGCCTGACAATAGTGAAATGTCCCTGTCCCGAGTCCCTAAACGCCTTCAGAGCTCTTACCCCTGCATGAAGACCATTTGGCCTAATGTCCTCAAATATGCACTTATTCCTGCAATGCCAAATTTCCCAAACGATGAAGCATGGTAATGAATACCACTGTGGATACTGAATTTTCCAAGCAATGAAGCAATCTGAAAATGAAATCCCATTCCAATATAGATGTTTTTGTAACAAGCTACCAATAGCCTGCCAAATAGATTTGGAAAAAAATCAGGAGACAAATAGATGGAAAATAGATTCTTCTTCCAATCCACAAAGCAGGCAAAGGTTTGGACCAGAGAAACCTCTTTTCAGGAGGTTGTCCCAGGTCAAGATGCAGTTTTCCAGTTCCAACCAGCAGAGTAACAGGATACAATACGACACCTTCCACTTCCATATGTTATGCCACCAGAGTTGATTCACTTGGAAAATATCAGTAAGATGTTGATAAGCCAATTTTTTCGATATAACCCCCAATTCCTGGTTGTATGACCACTTCAAAGTGTCAGAGCCATCATTCAGGCTAATTGAACCTCCTTGGAGACCTCTGATGTAGACAGACCATTCATCTTCCATCGAACCATAAATACCCAGCTGATTTGCAGATATCCAACCTTGGGCTAAAGATTGATCAAAAGGCAACATATGAATGTGATATAGAGTAAAATACCCTTTGCCATGAAGATGAAATCAAAGATCTACGGAGAGCTGATATTTTAATGGGCCACCAACAATTGGGTCTTCACCCACACGGATGAAACGACCATCTCCTACTACCCACTCCGACCATGATCCAAAGATGTTATAGGAATGAAGAATGCTAGCCTAGACATTTGAGATCCCATGACCCGTATTTTTGAAACAATGAATCCACTACATAATAGATAATGGTCTGATATATTTTTCATGAATAACACTTGTCAATAAACTGCTACCAGAGATGACCATCCACAGGATTTTATCCCTCAATGCAAGTGAAAATAAATGCATGTTTTTGAGGCCCCATCCACCTTTGGACACTGGTCTAGAAATGATCTCCCATCTAATAGATGGTATTTGGTTTTTTCAGGACTTCCAGACCATATGAAAGACATAATTTTCCTTCTGATTTCATTTATCACCGATTTCGGGAATTTACATAGTGAAAACCAATAGACCACCATATTAACCAGCACAGATCAAGCAAGGATTAAATGACCCCCCAGTGACAGCCACTGCCAGCACCGATGCTTAATCCTTGTATCAAATATTTTCAATAACCACTGCCAGTCTCCATTTTTATAACAGTTTGGATTTATGAAATACTCTAGTCATCGATTTCTGCCATCTAAGGGACATATATTTATCTGTAGGAATGCGGACCCATATCACTTTGCAATTTTGTCTATAAAATAATTTCAAAGATAATTGCAAATACGCTGAAGCCCATACTTTTAAGGGGCTTATATGCTAAACATTTCAGATTCCTAGAAAATTGACAAATTCTGGAGGCCATCGGGGTGGCTCAGGAAGTATTTCACAATGTTATGCCTCATTCCCTTTAGGAAGAATTGAAACATAAATTTCTAAACCCACCATTGTTTCCAAAGTGTTATGTCGAGCTTTGTGGAAAACCAATTTTTGCTTTCGGCGCATAATAATCATGGTAGGATTAAAGTTGAGCTTGTATCCAGAGTACATAGAAGGAGATGCATCGTGTCACAGTGTGGGTTCATAATTACACAATAACCCCGTGAATCTGCAATCTCTACTTGCATGATTTAGCCCCATAAGTTGAATGGTGGAAATGAATCGAATCCAAGCTTCGACGCACTAAAAAATGTGTTACATTGGAGCCCATGAGGTAAAAATAAGAAAGTGCATGAATGAATGGTATATATTTAGAAGCATTAATAAGTGTAGATGTCATAATCCTATCTTAAAACCAACTGGCATCTTATTACGCCAAAGGCATTTTTTAGGGGGTTGTTTGTCTTCGAGTTTCGTTGGTCTGTCAAGAACCAATGAAAAGGTGCCATGTCTAACTAAAATATTAAATGCAAAATATTAATGTATTAGAAACATTAATGAGAAGATTCTTCCTGATGGGTGAAGATTCTGCTAATGCAAGGTTGAAAGGTTGGGCGAGCCACAGGAGACGTCACTGCGATCAGAGCAGCGTCAGATGGAGGATGTTGCATGGCACAAATGAGCATGGTTCATGTCTACGATTGGACCATGAGCATGGTTCATGTCTATGATTGAACCATGGAGGAGATACAACCTCTCAATCTTGGCTACCATCTCGTTAACGATGTTGGTTTTCTGAATCCCAACGACTCGTAGTCTCTACTTGCGCTAGCGTCAACAAGCCCAGCCATGGCGGCATGGTGAGCTTCAATACCAAAACATGAAATATGCAACATAGATTCTAGGTGTGCCATCAAGGGGGGCAACACAAGAATTTTTCAGCTGGAGCTCTCGCAAGCCGGTCATGCCTACACCAGTTGCAGAGGATTAAGTGTCGAATACGGTGTGGGGATTTGGGATTTCACAATAGGTCAGCAAGTGGATTTTGTATACGATTGGTCCCTTAGAGATGCATGGAAACTCCAGTGGCTTCCCGAGAGCAATCTCCTTGCCACAACTCTGTATCCTCGAAGCGATCATGCCCACATCAACTTGATGTATTTTTGAGATAAAAAGGGTGCCATGCCTGTAATCCCCCATAGAACGTCTGTTGCTATTGTAGTAATGATCTCTAGCAGGTGAAAGTGCAAACATTGATGAGAAAAATGCAAATCGCCTCAAATAAAGTGTATTCATGGTGTGTTAAGCTCTCCAAAATGATGGAATAGACTATGTGAATTGATGTAACTACACAAAATTGATGAGAAAACTGCAAATCGCCTCAGAGAAAGCATATTCATGGTGTGCTAAGCTCTACAAAATGATGGAATAACGTCCATGAATGGATGTAACTACACACAATTGATGAGAAAATTGGAATTCGCCTCAGCGTGTTCATGGTGTGCTACAAAAAAATGATGAGAAAACTACAAATCACCTCAGAGAAAGTGTATTCATGGTGTGCTAAGATCTGCAAAATGATGGAATAGTGTAACCATTAGGAAAATAGACTCCATCAGTACCATTTTCATGAGTTTTTGAGCTGGTTAAAGTAAAACCAACACATTCTAAACTTTGAAATCTAACTGCTATTGAATCAAAGACGCCTAGCCCAGGGATTGCCAAATGTTATGGATTTCTTCTTTCAATATCACAGACGCCTAGTCCAGGGAATGCCAATGTTATGGATTTCTTCTTTCATGTTTTTCATTATAAAAGCATTAGATTAGAAAGCAACTTGAACCTAACCCAATAATTTACAAATTGTAGTGACAACAGAGATTTTCTAGAAGTTATTTTGTGTTGGTTTGAATACTTTGGCTATCAAAATATAAGAAAGAAAAGCAACAACTAGAAGATTAAACATTGGAAAGGACGCAACTAGCAATGGATTTTCCTCTGTGCCTGCTGCCACCTATATTAATTAATGAATATCATCCATCTTAGCGTTAAATAACTAACAATATCATTGTATTCTGGGTATAAATCCTAATCAAAGATACCGATGTTTCTGTTACATGGAAGCTCGTCTCCTGTGAAATTGTTCAACGTTGTGTTGTTCCTAACAAGTAGGGGGAGCGGTGTGGATGAGCCGTGGGAGAGCATATCTCTCCTAGCTATTGTTAGGGTACACAGGGTACTCCCAAAGGACCGAACACCAAGAGCAACCGCTTCACACAAACAGATCACAGATCAATACACCAATGTTTGTCACGTGGTTAAAACCCTCGAGAGGGAAACAGTCCACAGCCCCAGCCAAATAGCTACTTGGAGCAATTTATTATGCAAAAGAAAAAAAAGTTACATGAGCTTCTCATAATTGATCAACTAGCCAAGGACCCTCTATGCTCTTTAAATAGAGATCATAGACCAATCGGGTGTTAAGCCACGGATCAATGGTAGGTATGATCTAAGAGAATTTGAACCGTCGGATCACTCTATGTCTAGAACATATCGTGACCATCGGATTGGAATATTTACAAATGCATACTAATGCATACTAAAGAAACACACTTTTACCTAACGGATATATTACACAAGTTGATCTTAACTAACTCCTAAGTGTCTAAATATCCTAACATCCCCCCTTAAGAACAACTTGGGATAGGATTGAAGGATTTACAAAAGTGACACTATTAGGAGAAGGAAGGAGGCATTAGAGCCTATCCCCCCTTAAGGACACATTCCTGAACTCCTAACATAGACCGAAGTTTAGAAAACTTCGCTTCTGTAAGAGACTTGGTGAAGATGTCTGCAACTTGATCATCTGTAGGGAAATAGAGCACTTCAATAACACGATCATGAACAAGATTTCTGATGAAGTGCATGTGTAGCTCGATGTGTTTGCTGCACTGATGTAGAATTGGATCTTTGGCAAGCTTGATGGCACTTTGATTGTCGCACCAAAGTGGAGTAGGCTGCTGCTGCTCGAATCCAAACTCTGAAAGGATCTGTCGAAGCCATAAAGCTTCCTGAATGGCATTAACTGCGGCTCGATATTCTGCCTCTGCTGAAGAAAGAGCAAGAGCTTGTTGTTTCTTACAAGCCCAAGTGACAGGTCCAGATCCCAGACTGAAAACATAACCTGCAGTAGAATTTCGATCATCAGGATCACCGACCCAATCTGAATCAGTGAAACCAGCCAACAAAGGTTTCCCCCTTGTACTGTAATGAATCCCAAACTGAATTGTGCCTCGAATATATCGAAGTATTCTTTTTGCTGCTTTCCAGTGACTTTCATGAGGAGTTTTCATATAACGGGAAACACGACCAACGGCAAAGGAAAGGTCAGGACGATAATGAGTCAAGTATAAAAGACTACCAACAAGCTGACGATACAGGGTGGCATCTACTTCAGGGGAAGTACAAGTGGTAGAAAGTTTGACTCCAGACTGGAAGGGAGAAGGGGCTGGTTTACAATCTTCCATGTGGAAGCGACG